>CAEFZY010040746.1:0-189026 GCA_903066815.1 Brachyrhaphis roseni
TATATTCTATTTTATTTTTGTTCTGATCCCTTGGCCGGTTGAATCTGTTGAAATATGATACATTAGCTTCTGATCAGACCAAAATAAACCTGAAAGACCTCCACATTTTCCTTCAGTTGACTATGAATAGATTATAGAAAATTATTTTAAATTGTCAGTTGTCAAAGCAGGTACGGTACCTTCCCAACGAGTATAAATTGATTCGCAGTCATTGCAGCAAAACACACCACTTACTAAAATAAAAAAAGTCAGGCACCTTCTCAACAACTCCATCTTTATGTAAATATTAATTAGCAAAGCTGTAGCAATCAATTTTGATTGGAAGAAGCAGGAGCTTCTCATCTAAAGACTTTGAATGTCACAAAGGTGCAGGTTTTACACATCAGACCATTGCAGTGGAGTTTGGCTAACTGATCAGTCTCTCTGAACGGTTTATGCCGCTTGAGTTACTGCTTTGTCAGATTAATCTTTCTGATGTCAAATTGCCGCCACTTGTTTTATTCAAAGTAAAACACAAACCAGCTGAGCTAGTACTTTGCAGTACATTGTTTTGTACTAAAAACTGATCATGAAAAGTTTTTAAATGTCAAACAGTTGCTTATATGAGCATCCCCCACATTGTTTGGACAACATTTTTTTTAAGGAATCAGAAGATATTTTTGAGTTTTGACATTTGTGTCTTCTGATCTTTACCAATGCTGACTGTAGACATGTCAGACTCTTTTCAAGTCACACATTCAGTGTCAAAGCTTGGGTTCCTTGTGACATCTAAGCTTGTTTCCTTTTTTCATCTTAAAATAGTATGTAGAATAAATAACTATAAAATATTAAAAAGAAATTTGGCATCTTTAACTTTGACCTGTCATTGTTTATGTGCTAGCCTTGTCTCCAGCCTTGTGGGTCATTGTTCCGGTTGTTTTAGTCTTAGTCATTAGGCTGCAGAAAAGGCAAATTTGGGTGAGTGGCTGTTTTCTTGCAGCCATTTCCTTATAAAGATCAACACACATCGGACTTTCTTAAATAGCATTGTTTCTCATCTTTCCTATTTTGAAGAGTCGCAAAGAGAAATAGGACATAATTATGTCAGAAGAAAACAGGAAGTCAATGACTGCAGCATATTCTTTGAAAGCCCAAAAGGATAAAACAGATAAGACAATATGACCAACCTTCCTGTTATCTGCTAAAAGTCTGAATTTCTTCCAGTCTCAGTCAAACATGCCATGCTACCTGCAGCAACACAGAAAGACTAACATGCTTTAGCAAGCCATCTTTTGGAACCAGTGTCCTCATCTGATCACAAATCACAACATGAATATATGCTGAGTACATATGTACTACATATATTGTTGTTAGTTGTTGCTAGGTGCTCTTGTTTTCTCTTGTTCATCTAAGCTGTTAGCGGGTCTGACGTCATCCGTACAGACATGAGATTCATAGGCAATAAATTAGAAATGTCTAATTCAACTGATTGATTTAGATTACAATTCAGTTTTTACTTATGATTTATGTTTGTATTGTCTTTCAATTTTGGCTTTTTTAAGTGGTATTTGTGCTTCCCATCAGCAGCTTTAGTGCATATCCAGGGTGACTTGGGCACCACCTGCGCCAGAGCAGATCTCCTGGCTCTGGGAGTCACGCTGAACTGCGATGAGCCTCAGCTGTAGTTCAGACAGCCCCTGAGTGTCATGTTCCACTCCAATCAAAGATGGCACAGTACATCCCCGTCTGCTCTGACTATTACACCCTGTGCGCGCTTTCAAAGGGGGCATGATCTCTTATTTGAAATATGTGTTGGTCTCAGTTATCCTGGATAGATTTCACCGCTTTCTTCACATATCTATGTGTGCACACAGTGGACGTGGCACAACATGCACGTGTTTCACTGCATTTGCATGAAACACTTCTTTATTCCCCTCTTTATCTGTTTGTTTGTTTCGGGCTACGAGTGCATGTACGTAAGAACACAAGTGCAGTCCAGCGACGACGGTGGCAGCGTGCTTATTTTGGGTGTTGACGGTTTCCATTGAAAGCTCATGGCAGCTCAAAGAAGAGCGTAAAATTGGCAAGTGAGGGGGAGTTAGCATGCTGAGGCCTTTGCCACCTCACCGCTCACTGGCTGAAGATGTCTGGATTTATTCTGGGAATGCTATGTTTGAGAGAAATAAGTGCAAAGGCAGTTCTCTTCTGCTCTGCGTCTGAATACCCTCCAGGGGTGTCAGTCTCAGCAGCGGTGAAAAGAAAGGAAAAGTAAAGGTTTGGAAGTTCCTCTCCTCCTTGTTGTTATCTAAATGTCACAAGACTTTTAGGATCCACTGTACTAATGGCTAATATTTAAATATCTTATCAAAAATAAGAGGAGCTCAGCTTTTGTAGACTTTGTCAAGCGGTGCTGGTTAAACATATTACACTGGGCCCTGCATGTCATTATGCACAGCTAGCACCTGAAACGTTTTCCTCTGAGACCCACTTTGCCAGCATCAGATGGCGATATGGGAGCAGTATATTCCCTCACTGTCTTCCCTGCCTCCAAGATACCGCACACCAGACAGTCAGGACAGCGGAGACTCATAGAAAGTGACAGGCATGCAGACTGACGCCGAGATGCAAAGATGTGTGGGCAAGTTGCTGGGCAGGCGGAGGGACGTGTTGGTGTGGACAGGAGCCGGTTTGGGGGAGGGGACAACCAAGGCAGCCAAGGTGTCACTGTGGACTGACATCCACATTAATCTATGAAACTTTTAGCTTGAAGAGTTTTCTTTTTTTTTTTTTTGAAGTACAGTTCCTAACAAGCATTGTTCACTCCTTACTTCTTTTTTTTTTTTTTTGCCATTTTCACCAGACTGCAACCACAAATAATGTGGTATTTTATTAGGAATGTAATGGATCATAACATGGATCTGTATTAAGACCCTTTTACTTTGATAACCTTGAATAAAATATTATCCAACCAACTGATCTCAGAAGTCACTTAATCTCTAGTGAGATTAAGATCCTCATGGTGAAAACATCTGGCTCTGGAAATGTAAACACGTCTTTACTATATTTAGATCCCTTCAGCAACTTTTTATCCAAATAAAACAAGTGACAAATCAGGCCACTTTTACTATGCTGTTGGAAACTTTTATGGCGGCAACACTTACAGTGAGGACTTCCTGCTTCCCAAGCCAGTCGTACACAGCAGTCAGAGCAGAGGAAACCCATTCCACTCCTTGTCCAGATTGCAATTGTGCATTTGTGGCCACGCTTACTATTCCAACTCGTGACTAGCCACTGCGCAGGATTGTGTGTCTGAGAGAGATGATTTTATACCTGACCATGGCACTATGTGACAAAAAGCTGAATTGTTTTAAACAATGCCAGAATTCAACTGCTTGGGCACCGTTTGACCCAGAGAGGCCAGGAATCCGATGGTTTCAAGCAAAATACTGCAGAACTAAACAAATTTACACTCAAATATCAACATTTGCACAGAAACATAAAAATAGAACCCTAAATAACCTATTTAATTGGTTTATTGGCAAAAACAAAGAAGCGTATTTTGGTTTAATTACACTGTAAAAGTGTTTCTTAGACTTGACATGTGATTAATGGACTCAGATGTCAGAGGCTGGAATGGAGGTACTTTAAAAATTTTTAATTGAATAAAATTGATAAAAAGCAATGGAGGTACTAGATTTCTTGTATTTATTGACATAGGCATGTCTCTAGCATCCTCTGTGTCATATTTATGCCGAGAGCTATGACAGCCAGCTGATTAATTAGAGGATTAGCTGAAGATTAGTCTGAAATTATTTTGATGATTAGCCTCTTCAGACTCTTTTCTGGACTAAAATGAGCAAAGGCAATTATCTGTTATTTTAGTTCACAAAATCTGATGCTTTTCAACACTGTGTTGCATTGAAGAACCAAAAAACAAACAAAAGTAAGAAAACAAGAAAAACATTGATGTTTTGTTTGACACTTGAAGCTCCTAATGAGTGTTTATTGACAGGGATTTTCTGAATCAGTATTTTTTGTCTTACATATCAATCAGTCCTTCAAAATTGCACATTTGTTAACATCTAATCACAGTCCTATAATTCATTAAAGTCAATGCAATGTACTTAGTTGAAAGCACAATAGCTTCAATATGCAGTAAAATAACACACCACATATCAACAGTATTAGTTTCCATTAATTATGTGGCTTTCCACCATTTAACTGACACATCATGGTGCTGCAGAATCTGTTTTTCTTAAAAAAATGTTTTTTTTCCAACTTGAGTTTCTGTCGAATAGCCTCCACATGCTACGCCAATGCAGGATTAAAGCAGTTAATAAGGCAACTATGCTGATCCTTCAATGCGTCTTTAACATTTGTTACTAAAGATATGTTTGACTAGAAACATAGAGCTGGTGTTTAACAAGCTCATGTCTTGGTTGTGCTAAAAATGTTTTCATTTGAGCAGCTAAAACCAAGGCTGATGTTTTGATATGACTTGTTGATATTTTAGGTTGCATTACATGTAGAAATAACCTGGAGGGGGCCTACTTACAAAGTCATTTTCATTCATTTTCTTAGCAACCAGGGCATGGAGACATAACTCCTGCCTCCCCCAGCAGCATTTTGTTTAAGCATCGAACTGTGGACTTGTAATGAAGTTTCCAGGTGCTCCGAAAGAAACAGGCTCACAGCTGCCCAGATCCTCCCACATGAGTTTGTTTTATCTGGCCTACTTTGAGTGTAGACTCATCACACAGATCCTGTGAAAATCTCAGTAGGGTTCCGGTAACTCCACATGTGTATGTTTGTGATTGAAAGAGGGAAAGTGCTTTTTCTTAAAAGAAAAAACAGCCAAGTTTGTCACGGTTTCTCTTGTTTTGTACTTTCTAATATTGGCTCTAACTAAATAGGCAGGTTTAACCATTAGCTAATTCCTTAATGCCTTACTTGCATGTTCTCTTGTCTTTCCCATTTTGAGTAAAGCTAAGAAAAGTGTGTAAATTTGCACCATAAAGAAAGGACTGTCATGGATTGTAAACGAGAAGTTTAATTTCACTCAAACCAAATTGTATGGGAAATTTTAAAAAATGTTGGATTTTTTATTTTTATTTTAGTGGATTTCTTAATTTTCCTAATTTAATAAACTAAGTAAAGCGTGTGATTAAATTTCTTTAAAGGAAATATTTTACACATTTTTACTAGTGGTGCAAATAAATGTGACAAGCTCTCTTTATCTAAGTCTATTTTTGTTTTTTAAGCAGACATTTTAACATCTCACATTTGCTTCAGCATGTGGAGATGCTTTGAGTTGATTGCGTCTGTTTCTTTATATGTGTTTTGGGAATCCATAGAAAACAATCAGCTGAACACTCAGTTGTGCCCTGAAGCCAAAGCTGAATTAGGAATGGTTTAAACAGGTTTACAGATTCTTGCATCACTTATGCTTTCCTTTATTTGGTTTATTACATGGAAAATGTTTGTGTCATGTGTAAGCCAATGGGTTTGCCTTTATTTGAGACGGGAGGGGGGGAAACACATCCATCGACTTGTAGTGATTGGCCTCTTCACACCCACAGATCCCATCTGCGTGAACTCTCGCAATCAGTGTTGAGGAAGGATAGGAAGGAGGTTTTCTATTTCTGAAATGCTGCCATAACCCCAGCAACCCCCCCATCCCATTGATTGCACACGCTTGATAATGAGGAAAAACAGCATTACCGCTCAGTCCCAGCCGTGTGTTGTTTTTCCTCCCACACATTACGTCATGGTCGGTCCAGCCCTTACCAGGTTTTTAACATCTGTGGCAGTGCCAGATGTTGCTGTCCTCCAAGTCTCTGCTTAACAGCTGAGCGCAGCAGCAGAAAGGTCACCGTCAAGATGGAGGAGAAGCTGCTGCAATATGTCGGTAGTTAACCTCGGGGTCGTTTGTGTTAAAAATGGTTTTCTTAAGACACATAGACTGAAAGCTTGAGTAGCTGTCAGATGTTAATTGTAGGTTTAGTTACTAAAATAATCATGTTGTCTATAAAATGTATTGAGTTTTTGTCTTCCTGTAGTTAGCTAGTGTTCAGTATTTTTGATCAAAACTGGAAGCTTTTATTGACAGTCATTAGATAGGAAACTGTCAACCATTAGTGCATACTAATGGTGTTATTTTCACAGTATTGGAAATAAAAATGTAACCTTTTAGCAGGTAAGTAACCATCAGTGTACAGCCAACTTTGCTAAGAAGTTTAATGTGGAGTCTGCGTCTTGTTGCCACAAATTTTCATGTCCATGTGAAAAAACAATAGTGGTCACAAAAGATCAACCCTGACTTAAGTGTAAAGGAATGATTTAAATTAGCCTGAAAAGTAACTAAGGCAGGTATTGTTTTTGCCTGAACTAATTTGAACTAATTCCTTTGTGGAAAACACAATTTTTCAGACTGTATAAGAAAGCTGAACAAAGCTACACCAAAAACTTTAGTGTGATTATGTCAGTGGTAGCCGCTCGTCAGTATTATTTTTTTATACCTCAGTTTGACTTAAACAGAAACATGACAATAAGATCTTCTTTCATTTCATTTAAATAATAGAACAGTATTTGTGTTTCTATTCACTGTTTGGATGGTTATTTATTTAAAAAAATCTCTGCTGGTGAGTGTTGAGGGAAAATTGAGCCTGATTCCAGCATATATGAGAATTTCACTTGAACAGTCTCACTGTTTGGTGTGATTTCGGGGGTGTATTGCGAGAGTCGGTTAACGTGCCACTGTGTGTGGAGGTGTGTGACTGCACTTGAATACATATTGGTTTCGATGTGAGAGTGTGTGTGGGTGCGTAAATGTTTGCCGAGCTTCTGCCCCTCACACCCTCCCCACCCCTCCATCGCTGCCACCGCCACCTCACTCCAGGCAGTTCTGGCAAACGGAAGAATCCGTGCTGCAGAATAGAGGCGTGCTTTGCAGGACGCCAGCCACGTTCTGGCTCCCGGGACCTGAGCTGCTCTCTATCTCCTGACTGGCAGGCTGCTGCTGAGCCCTGCAGCTGCATGCATGTGTGCCACTCCTGCTCAGTGCAGTCAGACACACTGATAACCGCAGCAACAGGGGGGTGGAGGGCCGGTTTTGGTAGGGGGGTGCAAAGCAACATCACCATTCACGATGGTGTGGGAGGGCAATGTGTGTGGTGGCTAAATAATAAATGTGACGTATTGGGTTTTCTGAGAGCTGAGGCCTGTTCCTCCTCTGGTGCTGAGGGCAGTGATGTAGAGATTTCCCTCATGCTGCTAACCAAGGGTCAAACTCTGAAATAGAACCACTACTGAGTGGATTACATATTCAGTTTATTAGCTGATTGACATCCATATTTTAGGTCACCAGAAGTTTTCCAGAGAGTTTTTGTTTTTCATAACTTTTACAGTTGGAAACCCAATCTTTCGTCCTGTTATATTAACTTAGCAAAACAACTGATAAGATTACTTAAAATATGCTTTCTACATTAATACTGCAGTAGTTAGTAGTAGCGACTATCTTACCTGCTGTAAATACTATCTTGTAGTGGTTTTAATTTGGATGACAAAAACTTAAATAGAATCAGTGATGGGACATTTAAACTCATGTAATTTAAGATGGGAGACCAATGAAGACCATTTATGTCTATTCTGATTCAAAAATACAAGTACATAAAAGCACTATTTTTAAAATCTGGTGGGAAAATGTACAGCATTCGATTAGTAACATTGGTGGAAAGATTATAGAAATTCAAAAGTCTGTCTAGTATTCAAAATAATTTTCAAACTTTTTTCCAGCCTCCCTGTAATGAAGCAGCTGTTGTATTTGTATGGAGAATAAATATATATATTTAACAATGGGGTTGACATTTTAAACAACCCTATTCATTTTTAGTGCAATTAGCAATAGGAAAACAATAATCCCTGTATGTAGTTCATAACAAATGTAGGTCATTATATTCAGTCTTAAATTTCAATAATCCGCTGATATTTACAAATCTACCATATTCCATGACAGACTGAAGATGAACATACACAAATGTATTCTGTCCTTCTGTTGTCTGTGGTAAATCACATCCTCTTTTAGTCTGAATTAACAGCAGATTTCAATATAAAATTATGGTTCATAATATGGCACCAATATGGGTTACTTTTAAAAAAAGAACTCACACCATTATTTCTAACTCTTAATTCATCCCTCTACCTTTATTTCTTCTAAAAACTATTCCTTCTTATTTGTAGTTGATTTATGTAATTCTTTACTAAGGATGTGTATTTTATTACTCGTTTAAAATGTTTTTATTCTTCATTTTTTCTCATGTAGTAAAGACAGAGTTTCATTTTCAAGTTATTTTATTGTCTATTATGCATTGATATGTGCATTTGTGTAAACTTATTTATGTATGCAAGATGTGGATATTTTTAACCTTAAAAGGAAGTTGTGTATTTGAGGCTAATATTTGCCAACAGACACACAGAAAAGTGTTGGTGTTCATTAACAACTACTTATTCTTTCTTTCTTTTTTGCCCCCTCCCTCCTCTCTCCTCTCCCTTGTTGTCTTCTGTTTCTCCAAGAAGGTGATGCTTCCTACAGGAGCAGCGTTCCGGTGGTTCCAGTAGGGCTCCTCCTTCGCTCCTTTCCCAAAGCTCTGCCATCAAGTGCAATGCCAACTCCTGGATTGTCTCCGGAACAGACACTGGTTAATAAACAAACTAGCAATGAATAAAATTCTATATATAAAAAACAAAGCAGAAAAAACACAAACAATCGGATTATGGATGCATCTACTTATTCCTTGAACCAAAAATGAAGCGTAAAAGAAAAGCATCTATGGCAACTTTTCATTCCCTTTTTCTATGTTTCCATTTTTTCATACCTTTTTGTCCTTTTCCCAGCTGGATTTTTTCCTCTTTTTTTGGTTTCTGTCTCTTAAACACGGAACTGCTCATTGCCAGAAACAGAAATAACGGACAGATGGTGGACAATCAACTAATTTCTGTGTTTGGTGTTAATGTTGTTCATGTGTGAAAAGATTCGGTACTTGTGTAGAGAATGTAAATTTACAGCTATATTTTAAAGCTAGCGGCTAATGGCAAACATCGTAACTCTTCACTGTTATGTTACCTAAACCCTTGTCTAGTTTATGGTTAAGTTTGTTGAAGATGGAGACAGAAAGTGATTTAAAATGTGATGCTGTCAAGTTCAGACTGAAATGAAAGTGAATATTATTGCTGGGCAAAACTCTCTGAGTTTAAGCCATCACTACTGTAATCTCCTTAATGAGCCCTCCTCTGCATTTCCAAACCTTTCCTTTCTTGTAAGACTGGCAGCCTTATGTTACTGTGGCCCTACTGAGCATGTGCCAGTACTGCTCAGGGCAATAGCACCAAGCAACAGCACTTGCTCTAAGTCTACCCTACTGAATGCACTGAAAAAAGTTGCATTTCTTTTCTTTTTTTTGCAATTGTTGGTTTATTTGTTACATTTTCATGAGATTTTTTTTGTTAAGTTGCTGGGTAGCTGCAGCTTTTGAGGAAAAAAAATAACTCAATCTTTGTATTTGTTTAGGAAATTCGACTGGTTTTGTGAATAAAAGGAATGCATGTATTTGTGTCGAACTTTACAATTCTGAAGTTTTGTCTGATTGTCTGTTTGCATGTTTTTTTAAGAGCGGTTTTGAGTAAGAAAATGAAATTTTCCACGGGTTATGAAAAATGTTTTCCTTTGTTTTATAATTAGATGGCATGAGATGAAGAAAAAGCAAATCCTTCTCCCCAAAAACTCTTAAAAAGCAAATGAAAGATGGTGGTTACAGAGATCACCATCATGTCCCACTTTGCTGCCTGTGTTATCTTCCTACACTGGAATGATGGAGCCTTGCTGTGCTAAAATGTAACCAAAATGATTTAAAAGATGTTTGAATAAGAACAAGTTTGATTGCCGTGTTTCTTCAGAGTGCATGAAAACCCTGCGAAAATCCTCCTAAATCTCATTTATTGTCAATGATTTTTGGTCTCCTTCGAGGTCTTTGTGACACTCGCCTCGCTCACTGACATTTATAGTCAGAAAGCACGAGCTGAAATGCAGGAGATCGATGGCAGTCATGGATTACTGAAGAGAAGCTGCAGAAGCTTAGGTAAAAGTGTTAGGAGGTGAAAATCTTGTGAAGTTCCAGTAAAAACAAGGCTCAGGAAAAAAAAAAAAAGTTTTTGTTTTGTTCTAAAGGTGGATCTTAGTTATTTATCACTAAAATGTTATTTATTGCAATAATTAATTTGAAAAAGGTAATTCACACATCAGATATGATGCATCTGTGTATATTTCAATCTTTGTTCATTTTATTTATTGAGGCTTCAAGCTAATTAAACCCAAAAATGTAATTGATCAGAGAAAGAAATGTTGACTTGACAGTTGTTCATTGACACGCGAGGAGAATAAGAAGCAAAGTTTTATTGCTGAAGAATGTCCACAGAGTTCTGTATACAACTATAACTGTGGAAGATTTAGTGTAAGGAAAAAGTGTGGTGGAAGAAAGCTGCAACAAGCCCCAGGGATGACTGCAGCCTTTAGATGATTATGGAACAAATCCTAAGTTTTTGTGGTTGAATTCTAAATGTTCTTACCTGGTCTATATACAGAAAAATTCTTGTTGTAGTCACACTCATTCTTCTCGATGTTTACAAGCTTCAGGGTAAATATACACATTCTTTCAATGTTTTTGTCAACATTTCAATAGGAAATGAATTCTTGGATGCAATATTTTGTTGGCCAATAATACATTTGGCTAGACTTTGCCTGTGTTTCATGCAAACTCCTGATATAGATTCTGGTGATAAAAAGCTTTGGGGGAGTTCTGGAGACGTGGGAAAATAGAATAGTCACAATTAATTACATCAAATGTAATACGTAAAAAATATAGCAATTTAATGTTTTCCAAATGTTGTGAAGCCCATGTTCAATTTCCTGCAGGACATGATGCCCCTTCTCAATACCAAAAGTAGCAATATGTGGTTCAAACTTAGTATCACTACGCTGGATAGGCCATAAGTGGCCTGATCGAAACAGAAAGATATAAGGGACTTCAGACCTAACAATGCAAATAAGCTAAAGTCTTACTTTAAAGCAACCTGTGTTTACTTAACACCACAGAAGTGGCACAGGATGATCATCTCCATGCCACACTACATTGATGCAGTAATTCAATCAAAGTAACCAAGTACGGAGCGCATCTGATCAACAGTGTATGGGCATTCTTCACAATGGACCAACATTTTCTGTTAAAAATCCCTTATTTCATCGGGTTTGTATAATATTTAAGTTTTGTAAGCCTTATAAAACGTGGCCACATTCAGACGGCTCTCTGCATAAACACTCATTTCCATCTGCTGATAAGTGATGACTGCCTGTGTTGTTTTAAAGCCGCTTCTTTGCATCCAGGTGGGGAAGTGGATGCAGATTCCTTCCACAGCCAAAAGTGTGGTTTTAATTAGCGGCCGTCCACAGTGGAAGGCCCAGCGTGGCGCGCCTGTGTACGAGCTTGTGATCAGCTTTGTGAGAGCTGGAGAGCGGAGCTATATCCCAACTCACCCCCCCACCACCCCCTCCAATACACCCCCACCTCCCCCTAGGTGACAGCACTGGGCTAGTGCCATCGCCATGGCGATGGGGGGAGTGTGTGCGTGATTGCGTGACTTGGTGTGTATGTGTGTGTGTGTTTCTGGGGGTGGTGGCTGAGGCCTTTCATTATTAATGTGCACCGCGGCGTCCTTACCTCCTCCGAGCCCGCACAGCTCACCGCCTGACCTGCCATCCAAGGGAGAGGAGAAGGAGAAGGAGGGGGAGAGAGCGAGGGAGGGGGGGGGGGGGGGAGGCGGCAGAGATAAAGAAAGAGAAGTGAGCCGAAGAGAAAGAAAGAGACAGCACGCCCAGCGTAGAGTTAGAGGAGTGTGTGAGTGTAAAGCACAGATTCATTTACGTGTTCTTATTAAACACCAAGAGTATCTCAGATTAAGATCAGCACTTTGGAGATTTGGGGTGTGGTTTGCAGGTGTTTGTGCCGTGGGGAAGGAGCCTAGGAGGAGTGGAGGGCAGAGGTGTGGGGGTGAAGAAAGTCAGGGAGGGTCATGCGGTGGCTATACGGCTCATGAGCTGGGCTGTCACACTGGGAAAATCCTGGAATCTTATCACCGCTTCACAGACACTGAGCCGCACTGATCTACTCACCCTTGTTGCCAGCAGACATGCCCTTCCCCCCCTTTTGCAAATGCCCCTGCACAAGCTGGCCCTTCGCAGTTCCGACGCCACCTTCTCCACGAGCAGGGAGATAGCAGAACCGATGCAGTCCAATTGTTGAGGAGGGAGGAATGCTGCTCGTGAAAATGGGACTACCAGGAAGAAAAACAAGCTTTGCAACTGAGCAGGCGGCAAAGAACCGAGAAGCCCGGAGAAACCCTGAACAATAACAGAACCAAATCTCAGTGAGGAACATAAAGAAGCATGTGAATTTTAAACATACCTGTAAGTTGTTTTTGAAATAGTGTTTTTGAATAGTGGCACAGTAAGTATTAAACTTACTGTGTAGTAAGTATTAAACTTACTGTGCCACACAAACTGTTTGGATTTAACAATACCAAACTTTTGACTGATGCAAAATGTGTTATTATTAGAAATAATAGCATTAATAATCATTGAACTGAAAAAATGTAAGCACATTTGTTTCACTACATTCACAATATAAGATATAGAAGACTTAGGCTGATATCTTAATTTTTTGTTCTTGACAATTATTTTCTGCAGAATGGCTTTATATGTTGCTCCATGATGAGTTTAGTTTAATTAAAAACTTAGCAAAGTTTTCACAACATGTCACCTAAAACATAGATAGCATAGCAATTTGTTTCTAAAGATATATCAGCTCAACATTTACAACTACAGTCTTCAATAAACTCATGTTTTGTGTCTGCTGACAATGTTTTCATTCACCATTTTGCTAAGCTAATGCTAGCATGCTTCCTATCTGTTTTGATAGTACTCCTTGATAAAGCAGCTTGTGATTGAGGTAAGATGGTTTGCTAGCAAAGGAAATTGTTCTCCTGCTTCATTATCTTTGTTGTCCTTCTAGAATCATTAATGTTAACAGATAAAGTTAAAATTAATTTTAACTTTCAGTTTTGGTAATAACATTCTGTTTGCTTAAAATTAGAGCATTGAACTAATGCTGCAAAATGGCCTGTAAAGAAATCAGCTATTAACTATTGTTAAAGTTACTAAAAATTACATCATTATAAAATTTGCAAAATAGTTTTTTTTTTTAATTTTTTTTTTTTTTTTACATGTAATGGTAATGAATTATGTAGGAGGAATAAAAGACTTGGTGGAAGAGATAAAAAGTAAAAGGGTTCTAAAAGGAGCTTTATTCAGACAAAATTATTTAACATCATTTAATTTGACATTTTGTTTAGTGTCGCTTTATTAAATCTAAGCTAAACCAGAAAACCTGACAGTTCTGCCATCTCCACCCAACTGGTGTACGCCATACACAGAATCAAGCACGCCATTCCCCTTTCGCTGCTCAATCTCAGCAGCAAAATCTATAAGGTAACCCCCCTCAACTGTGCTCACATAGTGGGCTCTCTTCAGACAAAGAAAGCTTTTGGAAAAACACCCTTACCCCATATTATACAGTTCAACAGCTGGGACCAAACATTATTACCCTACAGTATGATTAAATGTCAAAGAATTTAGAATGTGTTCAATTTCAACTTCAGTGACCTCATACATATTTACCTTGAAAAGAGTCATCAAATTAATTCATCAAGATAACTGAGCATGATGAATTTTCTTCATTAATTAGAAGACGATGAACAAGATGTGGTATGAGTAATCAGCACCTCAGAAGCTATCCTTCAAATTCCTGGCTTCAATAGTTCCCAACTTGTACATTTTTGTTTGTAAAAAGAGACTGCTAAACACAGGGTCAGCGCAAAGGTCATGGATGGAAATCAGAGTCTCTATCTAAGCTCAGATGGTGTAAAGGTCACAAGATAATGTTAAACTTTATGGATGGCAGCCAAGAAATAAAACTTTTTTGACACTCACTAGTTCATTGTTTTTTTTTTTTGTTTTTTTAGGGGTGGATATGTAAGTAAGTTATGAAAGTAAAGCGCGGAGGTGGGAGTATGATAATATGAGCCTCCAAGATATTCGGGATTAATCCTTTATTGTTATAATCCCGCAATTTAAATGTGAGGCAGGAGGGAAATAAACTTTATAAGAAACTTTCCTTTTTCATTTAGTTCCTCCATGCACGTTTTATTTTAATGAAAGTGGTTTTCTTTTAGTTCTACATTTAGATAGATAGATAGTTATAGATAGATGGTTAGTCATAGATCAATATCTAGATATGCTCAGCTTGTGGAGAATCCTCCAGCTATAGGACAAACACAACAACTGGACATTTTAGATGAACAGAGCACCACATTCTAACCTCTGTTTAATGGAAACCAGTGTGAACTGCAATTTATTGGCCGGACATGAACCCGTACTGCATTATTTATCCAAGCTAATTAGATTGCTGCTTCCCTCTTCACTCCATCATTGCTGTCTATTGGTTAGCTTTTCAGTGACGGAATAAAATCTGACATTAGTTTTAAAATCTGACATTTATATCTCTAAATGAATCTACAGGCAAAACAAATATGTAAGGTGAATGAAAGACAAAAAAAATCTACTGTTATCCTGCTTATTACATGCTGAATTTAGGATTATTTCTAGATCTAAATGGTCATTTTGAGGTCTCTTTAAATTCTTTGAAATAATTGTTTTACTGTTTTATTTATCAGAGTTTATTGGGATTCACCAGAGAAAGATTTGCTGTTGACCAGAATCGGCAGATTTATTGCTTTAACAGTATAACATTTACTTGATGTTTTTAAAATCAGTGAATGCACCATATATAAGTGCCAATAGGTTGTCCTGACAGCACTTTACAGCGTGGAAGTTGTGACTTACTTATTTTCACAATTAGCAAGGTGTTTAGATTAAGTCAGGGAACAGAAAAAGGTGTAAGATGCTTCAAAAAAAGAGAATATTTTCCCTGGAAGCATGTTTGCAGTTAATTAACATCCAGTTTAACTGTGGACATTAAAAGCATATCTGGCACAGGTCTAAATTGTTTTTCTTTTTTTTGTTTGCTTTTTAAACCCTTGTAAGCTGTTCGGGTCTGTGGGACCCATTTTCACTTTTTATTGTAGCAAAAACGAGTAGAAGTAAGTATCTTTTCAAATTGAGGCTCATTGGCCTTAAGTCATTTTCTGTGAAGAACATAATTCAGAAAAAAAATTGATGGCCAGTGGCCTCGCACCTTACACCCTCCCTACATATTTACTGTGGTTCTGTATGTCTGCTTGTATATAGACGACCATTATACCCTTTTTCACCAACAAGGGGAGGTCATTCATGGAAACTGGGGACATTTTCCTGGTCTTCATTTCTTTCAGTTATACTGAGCTCTGTTAGTTAGGTGTGATATATGGTGTGAAAAAGGTTTTGGTAAATGTTGGGATTAGGAATATAATTGTAATGGTAAGATTATGGAAAATGTCTGGGTTTGCCATAAATGCAGTTACTAAGATGAATTGAAGTCTATACAAAATAATTGGACCGTATAAGGATGTTTGTGTGTGTATCTGTGAATTTTGTCTTACTGCACCTGGCTTTCTGGACAAAGTTGAAATAATTATTATTCCATAATTATTTTCTATTGTTTTTCTTTTTGGTAACTCACTCCTATCACCTAGCGTTTTACTGTTGTAGATTTCCAGTGAACAGCTATCTAACTTTGGGCTGTTTTTGAAAAATATTAAGTTTTTTTTTTTATTATTCAACAGTAGCCTGACAGGAAAAAAGGGCAGAGAAAGAATGAGAAAACATGCAATAAATGGCCCAAGGCCAGGAACTGAACCAACTGCGGTCATAAATATGATGATAAAACAAATTTTACGAGTATACATTTTATCTGCAACCACAGCTAAGGTAAAAGTGCTGCAGTTGTTACGAGTTTGATTGAGCTCTCAGAACTGTTGTACCTTTTTTAACCTGGACCATTGAATATGTGGAAACTGTCATTATGTGGGTGTTTTGTGCTAAAATCCAGCTAAAATATGTGCTGGTGTCAATGTGAATTTACCAAAGACTTGTTCAGTGTCAGAACTTTTAATAGCTTCCTCCAAGAGTTGGTTCTCAGCTATAAAAAGGTATGATTAGCTTTTAATACCTATTTGAACGATCTTATTATAATACATGCTGTTGTAAAACAGAATATTAATAGATTTATTGTCTATTTAAGATTAAAATATACAGACGATTTTAAAACTGCAAATATATGGTTAGTAACTTTAACCATATATGATAAAAATACTTTTTAAGACTAAAATGGGTAAAAATTTGTTTTTTTACTGCATTTATAAATAATTTGTGACATAAAAGTTCATCTTCCAGACTTCGAGCCTCACTTTCCAGATTTTAAATACATTATTGATAAGCACAAAAAGATGTCTCAGAGTATCCTCATCATCAAGAAATTCATAGTAGATCAGCAAGGCTTACTGCTGACCTTTCTCGGGGGAATCTTTAAACCATTAAAAAAAAAAAATCTTTTACGTATAAAGATTAATCTGGAGCCTGGCGATGGACTGGCGACCTATCCAAGGTGTATCGGTTTCTCTCGCCCAGTGACCACTGGAGATATGGACCAGCCCAGAGATAAGCAGTAATAGACAATTGATGGATTAATGTGGATTTAACTTTTCTATCTAATGATCTTCTAGTAAACTGAAGAGTAAAAAAATCAAACTAAATAACCACCTTATATGTTTGTGGGACTAAAATTAAGTTTGGGTATAATTTTCGCATCTACAGTTAAACCTGGAAACAGAAATAAAATTATTTTTACTGTTTTAACAAAAACGTCATGCTTAACAAGCACAACCTTATCTTTGATTTATATGTATCAACATTCAATTACAAGAAAAATATTTAAAACTCATTACAGCCTTTGAACATTTCTACCACCCAATTTTAAGGGATAAAAGTGACTGACTTAAGACTAAAATGAAAGTAAATGGCTAAAACATCTCTTTGAGTATCCTGCACCAGAGCATGTATTAAAACTTAATGGAAACAACATGCATGGTTTATATAAATTAATTCATATTGGTATGTAAACCAATTTATTATATGTACAAGAATTTTGCCTCACTCTTATTTGCAGGAATTTTAATTCAGTCACTATGGTGGACCTTGATACATGAATATTTAAGAGTTGCCACAATATTTCGACTGGATTGAAGTCTGGACTTAGACTAAGCGTGAGACAGGCGTTTTGTGTACGTTTTAGCTAATAGCAAAACTCTCACATGTGTGGCAGTTTTGTCTTGTCCCGTTTTATTGTTGAATAAAAATGTGTTTACAATGTGTTTATATTTTTAGATGCTTTGATTACTTCATGATGTCAAACAGGTTCTGTTTAGTAATCATGTAGGGGTGTGGCATAGGAAAAGGGATTAAATAGATTTTCCTTGATAAATGAAACTATTATTTAAAAAATTACATTTTGTATTTTTTCTGATTAAAAAGGAAAACTAGAAAAGAAATATATATTTACTTCTACATTTTTATTAAACTAATAATCCCTTTAAAAATAAGATATTGTCCAGCTAAATTCCTCTGGAGGAAGCAAACAATACACAACATATATTCTATAATGTTATTGTAGTTTAACTCAGTTGTGTTTGTCAATGTATGGACATATACCTCGGTCTTTGCGTAAATGTGAGGGAGCTGTACACACTTTTTGGGCGGCCACACAAACACGCTGAGGCCCACTCAGGCTTTCTTTCCTTCCTCTCACCTCTCACTCACGCGCTAACAGCTCTCTCGCGCGCCGACACGCTCACGCGGACACGTAGGAACAGATTAAGTCCAAATCAATGGCAGTGGCTGGACTGGGAGGGAGAGGGAGAGAGATTTCACCCAGGGTTCTCGTTAAGGTCTGACACATGCGGCAAAGGCTCGGGGGAGTGTTATTACCAAGGTGATGGTTGATAAGACACTCGTTTCTCCACGCTGCGTCCTGCGGGGAAATGCGTCGTGCAGCCATGGAAACCATAAGGCTAGGTGTTATGCTATAATTGGGACAGCGTCTCTAACGTTGCAGCTGCACTGCCAGGTATGCCACCGTCTCCAAATGAGAAATTACAGTGGAGCCACAGAGGAGAGGATGCGCCCAATTTCCAAGAATCCCCCTTCCCTCCCTCCCTCTATGGTTTCCTTCTGATTTTTTTTTTTTTTTTTTTTTGGCCAAACTAAAAATAATTTTCTAGGACAAGTTAAGACATACAAAAAAGAAAAAAACCCAACGACAACAACTCCACGTCATTATCTAGAAGTCTAAGTAATACACAAAGTATCTGAATCAAATCAGAATGCAGAACCAGGAAATGCACTGGAACATGGAGAAGGAAGATGGAGGAAGAATGAAGAGGAGGAAAGGAGAAAGATGGTTGTCGGCCAATCCCTGCTCACTCTCTGTAACTTGGTTGATTACGATCAATTTCCACGGTATCGATGGCCTCCCTTGCCCTGAGCTACACTCCCTCCTGCACTTTGCATGGTACGTGCTTTGTGTACCGTGACGTGACGCACACTCCAGCACATCTCCAACCAACCCTGCCTCCTCCACCACCTGCAGCCCCCCGATCCCGGCCTTGAGAAATATCAACAGCTGGGTTTACCACATTCTGGTAGGAGGGCTATAAACAAGCATTCAAAAAAGCACAAATGTTTCCACTTCTTGTTCTCAGAGTGGGTGAAAATCTGGGTTAGCGCAGTGGTTTCTCTTTTTTTTTTTTCTTCCATCGACTGCTTTGTGAGTCTGATAGGTGTAAAAAAGTTTGGGTGGTGTTACTGCAGCAGAAAAGAAGAAAGGAGATTTTCTTGTCTTCTCTCTCTCTTACCCTCTCTCTCTCTCTGTCAGGGCTTCAGAGGGATTGAACACTAGCCAAAAAACTCCAGGAGACAAGGTGGAAACGATGAGATGAGGTCTGGTCACGACGTGCACGGACCAAAAGCCCCCAAATCTGTATTTGTTCTGGGGAATGGGAAACTGTCCTCCCTCCGGCATGTGCGAGGGCGCATCCCGCCCGCTCTATCTCTGCACACTTGGCACGCTCTATGCGAATTAATTGCATCTCTGCGAGGGAGAGAGTGAGATGGATAGAGAGAGACGGAGTGAGGTTTAGTCCTTCTGTTGGGCTAGTCTCGCTACGAGGGGAGTCATTTAAAATTCTGCCTCCCATGTGGCTCCTGGTTTTCACTTTAATGACTGCCCCCCTCCCTTTTTTATATCCATGACTTTCTAGAGTTCTAAGTTTCTTAACTTATGGCTCATATACATCTCACTCAGGCAACTAATACAGCTGAGATGCCATGCTTGTTGTTATTTAGGATTTTTCCTCCTGCAGTGCCTCGCAAAACATACTTATACGGCTTTAACTTTGCCAGTTCTTTGTCATGTTATCTAGGGTTTTTGAGGTAGACTAACAAGAGGAAAATACATGGGTCTCAATACTCTTTACAAAATAAAAGCAGAGAAGCATCCACTTCAAGTCAGTCCAACAATATTTTTCAGAACCACATTTTACTGGAATTATGACTACAAGTCTTTTGGGGTATGTTTCTACCGTTTTTGCATGTCAGAGTGAAATTTTTGTCCATTCTTTACAAATAAATCCAACTGAGTCAAACTGGATGGAGGGAGTCTGTGAGAAACTCAAGAATTCCCATTGATACTCAACTGGACTTCTGGCTAGGTGTTGACTAGGCTTTAACAGCATGTGACTATGCTCAACCTACATCTACATCTTCCCAATAGCTGCATGTTTATAGCCTTTCCTCCACAGGAAAATGGAAGGAGTTTTATATATGGAGGCCTAAACAGTTCAGTTTTTGTTTCTTTCACATGTTTGCAATGTCTCCTACATGGCTTAACTTCATAATATGGCTTTCTTTAACCAATCTTCTTGTCACTCTTCAATAAAGACTCAACGTGATGAATAGTTATCTTGTTGACAAATTCTGCAACCTGAGCCATGTATCTCTGCAGCTCCTGTAAAACGCTTACAAACCATGTATGATGTTTCTCCAATGTGCCCTACATTTTGTTAATCTATTATAAAAAATCTCAATAATGTGAAAACGTTGAAAGGATATGAATACGATTGCAAAGCACTGAGTACCTTTCAACTTTGCTTACAGACATCAACAAGTTTAGCTCCGCTGCTAATGTTTGCTTTCCAGTCACTGTCTTTTCTCAAACAAAATTTTCTCCCGTTTGTCAAAAAAATATTGGATGAACAATGCTTTTTAATGGCAGTAATGATACCAGATAATGATTGAATCACGTGGGCCTTTTCTGATCCATGAAGCATCTTTAGTAGTGCGAAGTAGAGACAGCAGCCAGCCCAGTATTAACTTCTGCAGCGTGCTCCTCTGAGCCTTCATAGAAGGCACGATAGGAAATGGCCTCAACAAGATAAAGCTGAGCTCTCTGCATGGCTCTCAGCAGGGGTCCCTGCCTCTCTCACGCACACTCGCACACATATATCTTCGTGTGCGAGTAGTGGGGGTAGAGTGATGTGGGCTGTAGGACAGCAAAGTCCCACAAGGTCAGAGCAGGCAGTGTATATGGTTGTTTTTCTCAGTTTTTTTTTCTTTCCTCTCAGCAGTGGAGCTGTGTGCAGCCTCCCTGGGTCTCTCCTCTATCTGGTCAATACCAGCACGCAGCTTCTGGCGATCAATGGAGGGTCAATACCTCTCAGACGCCTGCCTCTTTGTGCTCTCACTGATTTAGCTACCACCTACCCAGGCCTCTTTTTTTTTCAACTTTTTCCTTCTCGCTCGCTGTTTTTTTATGACCCAAAGGTCTCAGTTAAACACACCAGCCTTCGGAAACTGGAGAGACACTGCAGTAAATCTGAAGGGCAGAGGGCATGTTTTAGGCAAAATGCTTTAAACCGAAGCACGTCATTAGCTAGGAACATAACTGCAGTGACCTCCTGTCAGCTGAAGCTGCTTTTAAACATTTTTATAAAGTTTAAGAAATTAAACCGCTCTCTTATCTTAGAAAGAATCTATTATTCACACGCTGTGAGGAAAAGACTAGGCTATGTCGGATTATTTTTTCATAAGAATAAAGTTCAGTTCACTTGGAGGTATCCATGTGTTGAAGAAACTCTGAATGAAACTCAGTTGTGTATGTTACCACCTGATCCCAGAGCATACAAAGAATAATCAGACTGACAAAAAGTCTGTGTAGAAGTTAAGGTGGCTCCCACTCAGCATTTCCTCTCTGCTGCTGTTGATGTGAAAGATCAATTTTGGTTCCTGTATTATGCACCACATCCTTCCCTCCATCTGGACTGAAGCTACTAAAATAATCTGGTGGTGTCTGGTGACTCCCCCCCTCTTTTTTTAAATTAAAAGACGACATTAAAATGAAAATAGCAGAAGACAAGAACAAGGGTTAATCATAATTTTATTAGAAAGCAAATAGTAAGCTCTTTGGTCCCATTCTCTGCTGAGGTCAGATGTTAACAAGGCCTTTTTGTCCACACAACTGACACTAACATGATATTTTCTCTGTTGTTGTGTGTTAAAATCCCAGTAGATTAGCAGTAAATCCAGCCCCTCTACCACCAACAAAATGCAGTGTTCAAAGTTACTTGAATCCAATTTCTTTCCTGTTCTGATGCTGGATTTGAGCAAAAATGTCTCTTCACTATTTCATTAAAATTCTCTGAGTTGTAGATTTGCTATTTGTGTTATCTGATAATTAAAAAGCTGTCCCCAATAAAGTGTTTGCGTAGCTCATTTTGAGAGAACAAAGACAAAGTTCCTAGATCTTTATTCAAGCTGTGTTATTTTGTTATTTTCGACAACTAATGCCTAAGTATGACTTCATGTGTGGCAGTAAAGTTAAAATCAAGTCATCATATGCATCTCGGTAAACATCAGCAATTATACAAATATGAAGCTTTGCTGTTTTAATGTCTCTAACATTTTTTAGAATGAAATTACATTACAATATCAATACATACCAATACAATAGCAATACATTCATTCATAGTCAGAATATAGTTTGTTTACAATGTCCAGTATTCTTCAAGGTAATTTTCTTCTACAACTCACAACTTCATTAATATAAAACTGTCAACAAGACGGATTCCAGAATGTACTCCAATGATTTTGTGACATGAATATCCTTTATAGTCTACAGAAACTCAGAAAAACACTTCTTATTCGTTACACCCTTTCTGAATAATATGATCTGATCAGACTCCAATGAGCGTCTTTCATTGGGTAAAATAATAAATGTAAGAATGGTAGATATAGTAATGTTGGTAATGACTTTCAAACTAGACAGCAGTTTGCTCCATTAAGATAACATTATCTTTTTAGCTGCTAAGTAAGCGAAAGCTAGAATGTTTACTCACATTTTTACCTTTTTAAATTTATTTGAAGAACTGGTCATTAAGTCAATATAAAGAGGAAATGTGTTTTGTATAGTGTCATATGTTGAACACGATTTCTGTCTTCAAATTCAATTGTTTAAAAGTAAAGTCTCGTCAGATCTAACAAAATAGCAACTGCTGGGTTATTTATTTATCTCAAATACTGAGTTGTGACTGGGGCAGGAAATGAATAGTTTTATATAAACATTGAGTAAAAAATTGATCACATTTATTTACTCAATGTGATCAATGTGATTTATTGCATTTAAGTAAGTACAGTACGTAGCACAAGTTAATACTATGTTGAACATTCAAAGTATGACAAAAGATCTGCGTATAGAACCATTACAGATAGACTATATTTTGTGCACAGATATGTAACAAGTATGAATTTTATTTTCTAAACTTGCAATGAATAAAATTTAGAATACATGGGAAATTAAGTCAGTGTTTTCTTGTGCTAAGAAGATCCTGGATCTGTAGCAGGGTGAGGCCTTTCTGTGTGATGTTTTCTCCATGAGTAGTTTTTGTCCAGGTACTCGTCATCAAAAACATGCATGACAAGTTCTTTGTCTGCCCTAAATTGCCCCATACGTGTGCATGAATATGTCAAAGATGCAAGCTTCCTCTTATCTATTGACTGCTGGAAGTGGGCGCTAACCCCTTGTGATAAGAGTGGGGAAAGAAAGCATTAATTTAAACTATTATTATTTGTCTAGTAGTTCAGATTGTGACTTTGGTGATATTGACATTAGTGACGAGTCCTTTTATGGAGTTTTAGTATCTTGATAAATTTGTAAAAGTTTGATAGAATAAAAATCTAAAGAACAGTTAACAATAGAAAACAATTATTGCTTATGGTGTGCTCATGCTGTGTTATACAAGTTCAAAATAAATATACTTTTTTAATGTTGTCATGACTCTGTCAGTCAAAACTGAAACAAAATTGTCTTAATAGTTGAAGACTGGACAGATATATATGATACTACACTGCAGCGTTGAATGTGTTTACCAGTGCAAAATGGACATTTGTAAATTGTAGCATTTTATCTAGTTTGTTCTTTGTAAAAGTTTCTTCTTTGTTCTCTGTAACATTGCTTTTTTTTTTCTTCAGGGGTCGCCACAGCGAATCATCTGTCTCCATTTAGTCCTATCCTCTACATCTTCTACCCTCACACCAACTAACTTCATGTCCTGTTTCACCACATCCATAAATCTCGGTCTTCCTGGTTTTGATGTCTGTTGGTGTTTCACTGGGGTGTTTTAGCTTGCTTTATACTTTTAGAGTTAGCTAAGAATATGGTTTTCCAATTTAAAAAATGTAAACAAAAAAAAAAAGTAAATCAGGAAGAAAACCAAACCATCATGCCCTGTTAAACTTTTGCTCATCTTGCCTTCAGTTTAAATGGTAAATGAATACATACAGCTTCATGTAGATACATCTGATGACCGATATGCACATAGGCTGGTACTGAATTTTGGGATACGTTGAAAAACTATGATTTCATTCTTGCAACTTGTAAACAAGACATGCAGATCACATGTGCCAGTACTACAGAATTTAATGCTGCTCTGTCTGCACCCGTGCGCTGTGGTCCATCAGCGAAAAATTTTCAGACCTCTACTTTAGGGAAGCAAAACAAAATCAACTCAAAAGAAAGCTTCAAGAAAGAACAAGTTAATCAGATCAACATTTGTGATGCTCAGAGAGAGGTTTGTAAAAACTTTATGTACCTTTGTTGACAACGACTACAATCCCTTGGTCTCCCATTAGATCTGGGAATTTGCTCAGGAATTGCAGTTTGGGGTGTTCTGGTCGCAGGTCAAGTGCTTATTTCATTTTCATTTTGTCATATGCATGTTAGCAACCTAAAATAATGGACCAGCTCAAAGAAACAGTTAATTTTGCATTTCTTTTGACGTGATACAATTCGAGTCAGAAAATCATGAATATCATATCAACTCTCAGCTTTAATGCCTTACAATAGGTCCTACTTAAAGGAGGAGTAATACCTAAACAATTCATATCATTCTAAAAGCAAGAATGTTGGTGGACAAATCTGAACTTATAGATTTTCTTTCATCCAATCTGACTAACATTTGAATAAATGCCTTTTAGCAAGTTGCACTTCAAGTACACATTTTTTGATACCATGAGCAAACCTCTGACAAAACTCTGGGTGTACTATATTTGACCATTCCTTTGGGAAAAAACAGTAAAGACCAAGGGTTTGGGTTGGACATTCAAGAAACTTGACTATCCAAAACCAGTTTGATAGTCTTGTTTATGAGCTCTGTTGGAACATCCAACTATGTTCAAGTTTTGTTCATTTTAGCCAAATTGTCATCATCAAATTAACGAAATCAGTTGGGATGTTTGGAAACAATCTAGGAACCACAACGTCTACAGGCAATTACTAAGAACAAGTTACTGGAATTTCAGTGTCTTTGTTCACAATAAAGTCAGTGCGGCATCAACATGGACTGAGAGGATTCTGACTAAGGAAGGAGGCATTCCTGGAAAAGTATCACCTTTAACTCCAAGTGGAATGTGCAGATATTCATATGGATGATCTGAAGACCTTCTGGAGAAAAGATTTATGGTCAGAGAGACAAAGATAAAGTTTTATGACAAAAACTACTGTATGTTTGGAGAGGTTAAAGTGATTCTTTTATGCTACTGGCTTGTTTCACCGTCACATGCAGTGACATTATGCCTAAAATCAAGGTCTCTAGCCAAACAACTTAAATAAACCCCACCATTTATACCAACACAAATGGCAAAATATTCATCTCGAAATATTCCAGAACATTGCTGATGGCATGTATTTTTTTCTTTTTTTGCTAAATGTTAGGAAACACATAACATTAGCAAGTAAGAGGCTATGTATAATTCAAACTGTGCATTATTAGACCTATGTGTGTGTGTGTGTGATTCCTCTACTTATTGTGACATTAATAACCATAATTAATGTATTTGTAAATTTCTGATTTAAAAAAAATGTTACTTATATGTTCTCACAAATAGTCTTCAATCAAAGTAAAGGAAGTTAAATAAAAGAGATCTGTCATTTGTATGTTTAGAGAATATTTAATAAAAAACAGATTTTAGAGCTGAATTCAAAAGATAAAACTATATTAACAAATTCAAACCTTGACTTCGTATTCTCTTAAAAATATTTAACAGTTATAAATACATGTTTGATTATGTCCTTGAGTAAGCGAAGTGAACAGGCATCGCTCTGAATGTCAGTGTGTGTGTACGTGTATGTTTGTATGTGTAATCTTCCTGTTTCTAACTGTTGAAGCACGATGATTAAGAACTAGCTTTCAGTGCGAGAAGGTATCACAATCAAACATGGTGTTGCAACCTTTTAATCTCCAGCAGCAGTTGACTAACATCCCATCTCCCAAAATGACAGATGATTGGACGGCCCCTGTGGAGCCCGGTGACATTATGGTAATTGTCATTACCGGGGCTGGGGTGCTTGCGTGACCGACGCCATTAGAGAAAGTGCAATTACAGTGGGCTTTTGGTGACCTTGCTGACGAGTGGAGGTCAGGGCTTCTCATTAGAGTGTGGTGGAAGGCAGCCCAGTGTCTCCTCTGTGCCAATCAATAAGAGCGTAGCTTGGTCGCTGCTAATCATAGCTTTGACGCAGCCTCACGCCCTGGCCACCACCACCCACCACCAACACCACATATACTCACCCAACCTTTCTGTGTCTCACCATTTATCAGATTTTCCACCAAAGCCAAAGGGATAAAGCAGTTAAAAACACATACAATGTACTTATATAATTTTAGATATATACATGTTGTAGAAATATAAAGATTAACAAGAGCAGATTCTACTTCTAATAAACTTATGGGTAGTATGGAAAGCGCTCACTCCAGGAAGCACATGAATAATGACAAAAGGTGTATTAAGTTATTGACACAGCTTTACAATGCAGGAGAATGATAAAAGAGGACTTTTCCAGGTGTGAATAAACAGAGGCAATGAATACATGTAGAGGCATCACACACCAAAGCTCAGGTTTTGTGACCTTGCAGGGTCAGTTTAGGGACAGCCTGTCATTTTCCCAGGCTTCTTTCCTTTAACCAACCAACTTTTAGAAGTGTCCCTCATAGATGTTTCAGTATCTAATCTGACCTCTGCTAAACTGTCTGTTTAGCTGTTTCAATGCAAATTTTGGTTATGGCAATTAATAACAGTGAACCATCAGTTTTTGTTTTCCAAAACATAGTTATGGATTCAGTAATTTTAGTTTCTTGTTTTGGCAGAAAATGATCACACACAAAATATGATGTCTCGTGGTTGAGAAAACGATTCAGCTGCCCAAGAAGTCTATAAACATCATAATAGTGCAAACACAATGTCAATGTCAATTTTACCCTTGTTAAATCACTTCTTAAGAACTTTTAATTTTCTTTGTTTCAAAGCAAAATGTGTTCACATTTTTATTTTTTTCCTGCTTAATTTTAACACCAAAGAATATATTGTATGTTTTACAACTTTTTCTTTTTAAATGTCAGGCCTGTGACTCACAATAGACACATTTATTTTCTTCTTTTGGACTAAAATTTGCAGTTGAATGTTGATTTTGGAAGTTTGGGAATGACTGAATAATACAATGGCCACCAAAGACATAAGCACCAAAGTTTTTTTTTAGCAAGAAAGAAAACCATTTTGTGTTTACAACAGCAGTTAGCTACACTCTGGATTTCCAGACAACATATCATTTACAATAGTGAAGATTATGTTTAAAAGTTAGCTTTGAAATTACCTTAATGCTTTGAAAAACAATTTTGATTTATTCTTGTTGGGTGTTTTAAAGATTGATGTTTTCTCATTCCAAAGAAGGATGAAGTTTGTTCTTTATTGTCAAACTGGAAGACGCTTATAGTTACAGTTTTAATTTTTAAGCAAAACTTTTTCACAATAACCTCTAATAAAAACCCTAAGAAAACTTAGAACGATGCAACAGATTTTATTCAGGGCCTATGTTTGAACTTTTGCATTGCTAATTAAGATCCCACAACGTACTGATGACACAACTTTATCAGTTTTCCGTCTTGTTGATGAAGACGCTGCATTATTAATATGCTGAGCTGAGGAACCGTTAATGCTGCGGTGTGATGGAGGTGTGCTGCACCATGAGCTCTGTCCATGGCGGTGTGAGGTATGCGGTATGGCTTGGGGGCAAGTAGTCAGGCAAACAGGCTGCGAGCCAGTTGTTGAGTTGTCTGCAGAGAAAGAGGGGAGGGAAGAGGGGTGGCTTGGCTGGAAAACTCTAGATCTGCCACAGCTCTTTTTCACCGTTTGCACTCCAGTGGTTTAGTCACCAGACCTGCCTATTAAATCAAGGACCTCCTTTGAATGAGAGTGACAATTATGTCCCGATGAGTTGCAACCCCCCATAACCCCCTATTCTGCTCCATGTCCTGTCCCTTTGCTTTTTTTTTAATATATATTCCCTACCTACTCCGTTTCATCCTGCTTCCACCAGTTTCTTCCTTTGCTCTATGTGACTTGTTTTTTCAGGTCTCGGTCAAATGGGAAAACACTGTGTTGCATCTCTGGCCTTCTCTCAGTGTCTGTGCAGCTTCTCTGAAGAATAAAGAGACGAAGGTTTTCATTTGCCAGTGGCAACACTAATTGTGGCAGAGGTGTAAAACACATATCCCATGACTATTATGACTTCATATGTCTTGTTTGCTGAGGTTCTGTCATTTGGATCAGGAGGGACAGGAGGAGCAGAACTTTTAACTAAGCTTGTGATGTGGCATGAGGGACAGAAGTGTCCTCCTGTCTGTCTGGCATATTAGAGTCAAACCACAGGTGTAGATAAAATATTGTGAAATATGCAAGACTTTACTGTTTTGCCTTTCTGTTGTTCTCAAGACAGGATCTGATAAGACAACTGCTCGTCCCTCCGAACGGATGAACAAACTGAGGGATGAACAACTTAGTCCAGCCAATGGCTGGACTAAAGCTGGATGGACTGAGGGGTTGATGAATAGGTGTATCGAGGGTCGGTGGACAGAGAACCAGAAGAATGGACAATCTACGGGGTTGATGAATAGACGAACTAAGGGGTCAATGGATAAATGGACTAATAGACAGACTGAGGGTCACTAGATGGACAGACAGAGATGACCACACCGAGGAGTCGATAGGATAGGCAGATTGACTATGAGGGGTCATTGGATAGATAGACAGACAGACAGATGGACTGAGGGGTCGGGACATGAACAATTAGACAGATGGATGAACTTAGGGGTTAGTAGATGGACAGATGGATGGATGCTAATATTTATCTCATAAGCAATGCAAAAGGAAAAAGGTCTTAAAATACAACTGAGTTTTTATTTTCTTTTACTTTGCACCTATCCAAACGTAAAAACAAATATTAGAGTCAAATTCTATACCTCTTATGTCCTTCCAAGACTGTAACTTTAAGTGTCATAGCAACATTGTCCCCTTACGTTTCAGGGGAAACAGTCCAAAAGATTTTAAGGAGTACAATGGAAGAAGCCTTTCCATTTCATGTCAATGCCAAGCAGTGACAAGCAACAGATTTATTTAAAATACAGATGTTTCTTCTTACTGTTTTGCCCATGTCTGCGTTGGGAATGAACCGAAGACTCTGGTGCAGGCACACAGCATTACAGAGCGAGCCGCACCCCTATACCTCCAGGCAATGCTCCAGCTCTGCACGCTGCTCATACGCCACGCTCTGCTTCCCTCTCTTGCTTGGCCCTTAACTCTCTGGTCAGCACTCCACCTAGCTCCAGTTCTTCTACTCTGCTTCCCAAATGCTTAATGACCTTCCCTGTACAGCATGAACAGCAGCTGCTACCTGTCTTTGGATTTTGGCACTAACAGTGTTGCAGAACCCAAATCTACCTTTACAAAGGCTTTATTTCGTCTTCCTCTGATTAAAACTTGAACAAAGCTTTTTTCAGGGGGCCCAATAACTATAATGCAGTATCTTTTCCCCAATATTTCACCACAAAGGTTCATGAAATTTTCTCATGAATATCATGAAGCAGGCACTCAAGAAGGGATACAGGGAGTACGTCACCAAGCCAAAAACAAATTCAACAAGGCAATCAGGCTTGAGAGTAAGGTTGCCAACAGTGACTCATTCTGCAGAAAAAGAGTAAAAAAGACTCCTTATTCTTTCTCTTCAACAGCCTTAACCCCATTTATTGTCTCATGAAGCAGTAAATCCTATTTATTCAGCCTTCCTATGTTTGTAGGTCATAGGTTATTGTACCGTATATATGTACATGATGAAATTTTGTCTCATTTAATTGTAAAAATACTTTAAAGTATGTGCTACAGGTAAAAAAAAAAATCCCAAAAATTTATCACTGAACATAATTTTGGGGGATTTTGGTGGCATAATTAAGATTCAAAGCCATGATGTATGATCCTGTTAGAAGTGGAAATCAGTGCACTGAGACAGAAATGGTTAACAACAATATTCAGGTTGGCTGTGGCATTTAAATAGCAAACAATTGCTAATAGGGGGCCCAAAGTGTGACGAAAAAAATAACTCTACACCACATACCAACATCAGCAGTCTAAACTATTGATTTTGTTGTTTTTACACTAAATTCTGCATACTGTAGTTGTAACAAGTGGTTACATGAGCTACTGTTGCCTTTCTATCATTTGAACCAGTCTGACCATTCTTATCTGACCTCTGACATAAACAAAGCATTTTCCCCCCACACAGCAACTGCATGTTCTCTTGTTGGCATTCCCTGTAAAGAGAAAATCCCAGTAGATCAGCAGTTTCTGAAATACTCAGACCGGCTCTTCTAGCACCAACCACTATGCCAGATTCAAAAATCACTGAAATCCCTTTTCTTCTCCATTCTGATGCTCAGTTTGAACTGTAGGAAATCATCTTCATGTGTAGATGCCTGCAAGTAAACATATACCCAACTGAAGCTGCTGGTGAGTTTGTTAGTCAGTATTAATATAAACTTATTAAGGTCGATTTTTAAAAGATTATAGTACTTAATAGGTCACAATAGAAGTTAACTACTCATGTATGACCTCAGTAAGCAGTTTATAGCCCTAAAAAAACCCACCTGTCTTAAGAAAGTATTTGAGTCTCAAAAGAGTCTCAAACTCCTGCATTAGCTAGCTAGTGGTCATATCTAGGCTCTAATTCAATTTCGCAGGAGTTGTTTTTATTTTCACCCTCTCTAGTTTTGCTATCTACAGCCATAGGGGACAGTGGAGAAGAAGAGAAAGGAAATGGCCTGGTCTGAGTGGGTTCACCTTTCAGTGGGTGAGACAGATGCTTGTTTACTGGCCTCATTATGTCAGCAGCTGTCCTGAGCAGGTCACTCGGCGGTCCTCTGTCCACCTACTGAGACACATAAGTCCAGCACCTGCCAGGGGACACACTGTAAAGCCTTCCAGACATGAGAAGAGCTTGACAAGCTCTTATTTAAATTGCTGTCACTTGGCCTCTGTCCGCACAAGCATAATAGCAGCTTGAAACTAAATATACCCTGGAGTAATGGCCTCATGAAGTTATGTAAACGTGCAGAGAAATTAGTGTTTTAGACGACACACACTAGAAGGATATTCACTTAAAATGATAAAATAAAGAACAGCTTGAACTACTGCTATGCTTAAAAGGCACATTCAGCTATGTTTGTTTGAAAACATGCAGTAAGGCTAGAGAACAAATACTTTGAGTCCTTGTTAATTACAGGTTTTGAAGAGAAACTGTAATTGACTATAATCTGTATCAGTAAATCAAAGCAGGAAAGAGTTTGGACATTGAACACAAAACTCTGGTTGGTACATCTCCAGTCTTAATTGACATTTGAAACTCATCAATTCTAAAACTATAGCATTAGTAATTAGAGCTACACATGCAAGACCTGGCATAGCATTTTAGAAAAAGTTCAAGTGTCACAATAACACTTCAGAACATTGAAGTACCCACTTGAGCACCCTAAGTGGCTTGTGATGGAGATAAGACAGGGATTATTTTCTCAAATTCACACTAACTTGACAGAATAAATGACGGATTATTTAAAACGAGATAAAAACCGACCAGGTTTTCTCAAGATTGAGAGCTTTCAATTCATACTCTAGAGAAAATCCATTCTTTCAATTGAAAGAATTTAGTTCTTCTCTTCATGCAACTAGGTACGTTAGTTCTCTAAAAAAATATCTGACAAAGATAACCTGAGTGACTACAAAACACATTGTTATATATTCAAATGACATTAAGGAAAACATCTATCCCATACAACCTAACCCTATGCGAAAACATAATTACCCCCTTGTTTAATCAGGAAATAACTATGATTACCTGCATTATTTGGTTCAGTTTCCGTAGCCTGATTACTGCCTGACTCAAAAAAAAAAAAAAAAAAAATCAAGAAATCACTTAAACAGAATCTGTTAACATAGTAGGATTAAAGATCTCTAAAAGCATCAGAACATTTTCTGATCTAAAAAAAATCTAGGAGCGATGAGAAGCAAAGTGCAATGTATATTAAATTATGTCTTTAACAGACACTTAATGCTTTGTGCAGAAGTGTGCTGACACAGGACAGGTTCCTCGATTCAAGTGTTGGATCATTTTCTCAGAAGTATTGATGGTTCTGGATACAAGAGGTCAAAAAGGAATGAATGCTCAGCCCATAGGAATTATCCTGAGAGAATCAAAAACCTCATTCAGGAGGTCAAAACAGAACCCAGATCTTAATTTTAAAATGCTGCATGCCTCACTTGCATCAGTTAAGGTCAATGTTAATTTTCAACCAGAAGAAAGAGACGGGAAAATAAGAGACTTTCCGGGAGAACAGGGAGAACTTTCTGTGAGAACGCCATAGCTAAACCAAATGAACAGAAAGGCCCATTACACATTTCCCCAAATGATGAAAGATATGCATTCAGTTCCATCTGGTATACGACTAACAGCATTTCAGAAAGAGAACATAACTTGGATGTTATTGGGTGGCTTTGCTTCTTCAGGATCTGAACGACTTGCCTAACTGAAGGAACGATGAAGTCTCCCTACCAAAAAAATCCACCCAAAAGTTTATGATCTTAAGCATAAACACTCTTTGGTTATGCAGTAGGGCCATCTGGACATAAATCCAGCACGGATGCTGAAGCATGACCTTAAAAAATAGGCAAAAAGGAGTGGGCCAAAGACTTATTGCTAGCCATAACAACTGCCCGATGGCTGTTGTTGCCGTTAATGGTGAAACAACCAGGTAATAGTTTTAGTAGGGGCCACATTGGCTTGGATTGACTTGTTTTGTTAATTAATTAATTCATCATTTGATTTTTTCTGACAACTTGAGTTCTCTTGTTTGTGTGCTTTATGTGTGTGTCAAAGAAGCAGGAACTTGGGACAAATGCATTTTTACAGCAGTGTTCATACAAGCCTGTGCAGTTTAGAAAATGAGTAGTTTCTATTAAGACGCAAATTTGATGGTAAAAACTTCTTTTCCTTGTGTGTTGAAATAATATCTCACCCTGCATCAATACATACTGAATCAATGTGATGTCACAAAAAAAGTCTTGTTCTTGTCCACAAGACATTTTAAAGTTACGTCTTTGACCGCCCTGGCATCCATTAGCGTGTTGTTTTTCCTCTCTGCAGTCCCCACAGCTATAATCCCTTTTATTGAAATCTGTGTCACCTGCCACCTGCGCAGTCCAACACCCTAAAGCATTAGATGGCTGGCATAGTGATGGCCACTGCAGTAAGAGGAGACCACAGAGACCTTCTTTTACGTTTATTGACGGCCTTTTTTTATTGATTTATATGAATGTTCGTTATGATGAAACTCAACCAGAAGGCCACAACATACACAAGAAAGAGAAAGTAAGAAAATTTGAGATTTTACTTTATATACTGCCCAGCTCAAGCAAATCGGGAAATCTCCCCACGTGTGTATTAGCATTTCATCCTCCAGCAACACCAGAGAGAGCCGTGTGTTTTAGGGAAACATGGAGACGGAGAGGGGACTCAAACCACAAGGGAAGAGGAAAAAGAAGACAGAGTGAACAAGAGAAAGGAAAGCCAGAGGGAGCAAGAAAGAAGGGAAGATGGAGCGAGAAGAACGTGAGGCAATTTTGCAAACCTGTGACACATTAATTATTAACAAACTCAGGGCTACATGCGTAAACTCTCCCCTCCTTGTTCATTCCTTCTCATCCTTCCTTCACGCTCGCCTCCTGCGGAAAATGGTTGCACTCGAGATGCGTACGGATACATGTCCGCACACCGTTCGCAGAGGTAGCATGTGACGCCCATAACATGAAGTGAAGCATGTCAAAGGGTTGGAGGAAGGTGTGAGGCAAGAGAGTCCACAAAGAGTGGGAGGACAGGAGGAGAAAAAAGAGGCAGTGAAGATTACAGGAAGCGGAGAAAGGACTGGACCAGGCATGCAGCTGCAATATAAAGTAGAGTTAAAAGACAAAGAAAAGCTCCAAAGAAAGGGATGGACATAAAATAAGAGATAAGGTCAGTGGGAGAGAGTCTGGTAGACTGTGAAATTTTAACAAAAGTGAAACAACCAGGAGTTTAGTTGCATTCTCGAAGAAAACAAGCAGAAAACAGAATTCAACCAAACGCCTGTGAAAACTTACTGAACTCAATCCTGCAAGGAAAATCTCACTTGCTTATCTTTGTTTGCTGCTAATCATTAATTTGTGGTCAGCTCATTTGACTTTCAGCATTGTCTAATCAATGGTCTGGGGTGTTGCAGTAGGACAGCACAAACACACCTCTGTGTGTGCACACCCGTTCTTGTCTGCATGCGAGTGTGTTGAAATGGTGTTGCTTGAACGGTCACTCTGCCCCTCAGGCAGTGATGTGTGTTTGGAAAGCAATGGATCCTCCCCCAGGAATGGAGAGAGGAAATGCGTGTGAATGTCGCTGCATTACTTTTGCAGCTTTTTTTGCTTCTCTTTCTCGGGGCTTTAGGGCGTCCGTGAGGGAACCAAATACAGAATTTACACAAACAAACGCCGGACAGACAACTGAAATGATCCTAGGCACCCAGCCAAAGAAGGACTCAAACAATTAGAATTATTAATAATAATAATAATTCAACAGAATTATAACTTTATCATTCTTTTGACATATTATGTAAAACAACAACATGATTTGGAGTTTCTATTTTTGTGTATACATACATATATATAAAGAAAAACCACATTCTTATCCATTTTTGACTATCCTCCAAATTTCTGAGCTTGAAGTTGGAAAAATAAACAGACAGATACCTAGAAGTCAGTTTTTTAAGGGTAAGAATTACAGGTTTCTAATCAACCTTAACCTCAGAATCCAACATGGCTGCCTTTCATATAAAACTGTCAAAGTTTGAAAGGGGTAACGTGACGTTCTGTGAAGTTATCATGCAGTAAACAAATCTCACGGAGTTTAGAAAGTAAAATGATCTATGAAAATATGTCCTCCAACCTTTGATAGATTAACTGATCATTAGTACTCCAGCATTATTTTCTAAACTATGAGAAGTAGAAACACAGGAACATATCTTCTTTGATGCTGCTGCATGAGGCAAGATTTCCACACATGGAAATGTCAGCAACTTAAGTAATTACCACAATAAAAAAGTTTGTTTGCGCTCATTATTTGTATTTGTTTGAATTTCCAAAGTGCAGTTACAACCTCCTGTAACAAATATTCTGCTGCGGTGTTTGAAGTACAGCATGCTGATAAACAGATAAATATTAGTTTGTAAAGCTAATAGCATGTAGTCTGATTATTGAACATATTAGTTAGCAAAGGTCATTGGTTTTCAAGGAGAGAGTTAGGTTTGAAATCATTCCCAGCTACAGTCTCTGGCTTCAGGGGTTTTGGACCAGCATAAGTTGCCACCAGTATTTGTCCATGACTTGCTATTTTCCATTTCATCTCAGCTAATTTGTTTGCATTTATCTTGTGAATAATTCCAACTCCAAAGTTTCTTTTGTGTTCTCCTAATGGCAGCCCAAGAACCACCCATGGTATTTGTACCACAGTTTGACAACCATGGTTAGAATGCATTTATGAGCCAGTGGGGAGGAAAGATGCAACTCTGTGATGACAGTTAAGCCCATAAACATATTCTCGAAAGTCATTTTTTGCAATTTCACCGAACCCCTGTTTTTTTTTTTGTTTGTTTGTTTGTTTTTTATATAATGAGCCAAATCTGTGCTGTTGAACTATATCATAGTTTTATTCCATGTGATCATCTGCCTTATCAGACTGAAGGCTTACATTTCCCACAACATCAACACGAACATGAGGGGCTCAGTTCTAATACTGTAGGTTTAGGTGAGCCGCCTCAAGCCTTAAGCCTCAAGCAGAGAAGAGCAAGCCGAGAGTCCGGGTAAGCTCGTGTCTTTCCAACGCCTCTCCACAGGATTTCTTTTCCAACATTACTTTTATCCAAATTGTAATAATTCAACTGAACCAAGTTATAATAATTTTTACTGCAACTTCTGAAGCAGTAAAAACTTTTTTAAGGTGTGCACTATCTCCCCTTAGGCCTATCAATATACTTTGATGTGCTGCTATTAGCACTACTAGCTTATATTTATGTGCGATGGAACACCAACATTATGCTTCATCCTGAACTATTTCCACACTGCAAGGATGCTTTCTTCAGACTGAACAGAGAAGTAGACAGGAAGATGGATAGAACAAAATACAGGGTACACCTGCATTTTTCAGCCTGGGAAATAGTCGAGGCATACAACTAGTGCTAAGATAGTTTAGATCCACTTAGTTCAAATCAGTTAATTTACTTTAACAAGTGTCATTTCAACACACTTTAGAAGATAAATGTATAAGCAGAACTACACTGTTTAATTCAATCAGATTCAATTACATTAATTTCAGCTCAACCCCTTTTATAACAGAAAGTAATTAATACCATCTTATTATACAACTAGGTAAAATAAGAAATCTATTTTAGGAAACTCAGTCCACTACATTGAGTCACTTGCATCTCCTGAACGAACATCTGGCACCACTGAAAGGTTCTCTGCATCAAGTTGTTAACTTTGCAGCAATACTTCATTAGAGAATCCATGTGGCGACAGTGGAGAGAAAACTCTTTTTCAAATGGAAAAAAACTCCAACAGAACCCAGTGCAGCAGTCACCTGCTGCTGAGTCTGTTTAAGAAGACAAAGACGACTCATTAAAAAAAACACATAAACACTGGTTCAGAATGTGTTTCTGTCAGAGACAAAATTAGGAGTGAATTGTATCAGCAGATTTTTTTTTACTGGTTTGAACCAGGATAAACTCTGAGCCTGAAGTAAAATCCTTGGAAAGAAAAACATGTATATGGAGTCAGTGGCAGAAACAGTCTGTGGCTTTTTTCAAAAGAGAAAAAGGATTAATCATATGAAAATTTCAAATTAAGATTTAAGTTCTTTTCCCAGACAGCAATTGGTGTACATTTCTTCCAGAGTATGAAGATCTATGTTTGTGGTCTTCTGCACAAATTTTATGACCATACGCAGAGCTGTTGCCATAACACACCAGTATCCTATGAACGCGTCCAAAGAGGATCAGTGAACAGACACCAGCAGCTGTTGGGAATGTTTCAGTTTATGAGGCAATCTCAGTTGATATGTAATCTTTGTTGGACCTTCTTGACCAGAGATTTAAGATATTTGTGTGAATTTGGTGGGAGTTCCCAAGTGGATGGCAAAGCCACCATGAAGTATTCCAATACATGTCCTACCAGGCAGATAATGAGTACTGGTCCTAATGCAACTAATCCATGGCCCTACATATTGAGACTATTAGTTTCAAACTGATTTCTGGCTTGATTTAAATGGGATACCAGCCACGTATCCCTCCTGACAACTAGCATTTGCAAAGTTATTTTACTTTTGTATTTATTTTATAACCAGTCACACCAGGACGATACACTTCAACGCTGTTGACCCTTTAGTACAATTAAAGACAAGAAGTATTTGTTAAAAAATAAAAAAAAAAAGGGAGAATTCTTTTATTGTCTCCTCAGGGCAGGAATAGGCTCCCATACAGGATTTTAAATTTGTAATTTAAAATGTAAAATTTTATTTACAATTATGCATATCACAAAAAAAAAAAAAGAATAAATAGACTCACTGGTCACATGACAGTCTCCCAGGAAGCAGAACCAGAAATCCTTTCTTTATATCTGCACTGGACAAATGTAACAATTTAATGTCATTATTGAGCTTAAATTATTGGTTTTTAGTCATTTAATTTTTGTTTAATTTCTAGGACTTACGAGTAACTGTTAAATATTTCATGTTACAAACTTCCCATGACTTCCGGCTTCCCACGTCGGAGAGGCTGGCTCACAACAGTCGACGTATTTTTACTGTTTGGTTTTTTGCTTTGTTTTTTGTTTTTGTCTTTATCGGTCCACGTTAATTGTAGCCACTCGGATGCGATTAGGAACAGGTGAGGGATTTAATTTCAAAGTTCCAGCAAGGGACGGAGACGTTGGTGAAATGGTGGCGGAGATTGTTGCTATGAAACCGCCTGGAGGGAAACGGTCATCTTTACAAACGGGAAATGAACCAGTTTGAACAGCGGACCAATCAGATGAGTTCAGGGGAAGACTGGGCGTGACCAGGGGCGTGTCTGAAAGTGTGACAGGACCGAGGGAGAGACGAAAACAGTGCAAGCAGCTTTGTGCAACAAGGGTTGTCGCAAGCGTTCAGCGATAAGTATGGATTAAGGGCATTTGTTGTTAAAGAGTAGCTTCAAATTAATATTCATCCATCTTCTAAATCACTTGTCCTTGCAGGGACACAGAAGGTACCCTGAGAGAACCCACCATATGCACAGGGAGAACATCCATATTCGACGCAAAAAGACTCCAAACAGGACATTCTTGCTTAAATGCAGTAGCGATACCAATTCTGCCACCACGTAACCTTATTAAAATAACATTTGAAGTTCAAATATAATATTGTTCTCTTCATTGAAAATGAAAGATTACACAAATTTGCATTTGCTAAGTTGGAATCACCGGCTGCACCCCACTGTCCTTGCTTTCTGTTTTTTGATTAGCATATTTTGCTGCAGTGGCGTTAGCATCTACAAGAGTGCAGACAGTATTTATTGCAATAACTTATGAAAACATTTTATGGGTTGCTGCTTGGTTCACCTTGTTGCACTTTTGGCAGCTTAACAGACAATATGCTGATGTACTAACCAAAAAAAGATACATCATTGAATGCACTCCTCTGCAACAGATCACAGTGATTTCACAATGTGCGCATTTACGCAACAATGCTACTCTAATTTGTGCAGCAGGGTGTGAAACATTTAAGTAATTCTGTGAAAAGACAAAATGCTTTGCTTCCTTTTGTGATGAACAATGAAACCCATTCTGTCACACTGGATCAATGTTGGCATCACGCTGGGAAATGGACATTTTCAGTCTTGGTTGTGCACACACATCTTCTCCTTGTTTCTCTCATTTTCTGCTGTCTGATGTTTAAAATCTAAACTCTTCCCATATACAGACATACCAATTGTATATGCAGAATTTGAAATTAGATTTGAATTATTGTAATACCTTCTTTCACAAAAATAAAATATAATCTGAGTTTACCTTTTCTTCATGTAATGAATAGAGAAGAGCAGTGAGGAAGAGCATTGAGTTATTAGCCGTGCTCCGTTCAACAGCACCGCACCAAGCAATTTTTGCCAATGGTTGCAATAATGCCATGTTGACTTTTATGCATCACAGGGTTGGCTGGTAGCCATCTTGGTAAGGCCCTTTGCATGACCTCAGAGCTTCTCATTACACCTAAAAGGATGCAGAGATGCATTTTGAGGGGTTGGTTGAAAAACACCAGCAAACAGGTGATTAATCAATCAATCAAACTTTATTTCTATAGCACATCCACCAACAACACCTTGCATTGGCCAAATGCTTTACAAAATAAAACATAAATACAGTACTTTACACATTAAAACTGAAACAGTGCCAAGTAAAAAGCTAGAAAATACAACCACATTAAAATAAAACATAAAAGTACTAAAAGTCAAACATCAAAAGCCTTTTTAAATAAATGACTTTAAGTTTGGCTTTGAACAAAAACAGGTCATAGATGGGAAGACAGTTTCAGGATGTTGGGCCAGCTACAGAAACAGACTAGTTCCCTCATTGCTCACCCACAGAGCGAGGCACCTCCAGCAGATATTGACCGGCAGACCGTAAAGTTCTGCTGGGCTGGTGGGTTTTCAAAAGTTCAGATATATAGGGTGATGCAAGGCCATTCAGTGCTTTAAAAGCAAACAGCAGTGGCTTAAACTGTATCCTTAGCTGAACCGGTTTAAACCGTAACCTTTGCTGAACCGAGAGCCAGTGCAAATATAAAAGGGCAGCAGTGATAATGTTGATGTTTATGTGAGTTTGTCAATAAGCGAGCAGCAAAGTTTTTTACAAGGAGATGAATGACTGATTGATACAGACTCATAAGGCATTACAATAATCAAGCATACAGGTCATTGTGGCTAAGGATTGGCTTTTTTAGACTGAAAAAAATTGTTTTCAGAATCAACTTTTTAGTCACGCTTTAAGCTAATAGTCAAGTTTTGCCCCTAGATTTTTTCCAACCTGCATGAAGACCAAGACTGGGTGAAACATTACACAACTTACCTCTGTACAACATCCATTCAGTTTAGGTGAAAAAAATATTTGAGAGAGCCATTCCTAATATCCTTTAGGCAGCTGTGAATAGAGTTTATAGAGTGGAGAATTTTGAGTGACTAGCAGATAATGGCTGCATGTAAAGCGAGAAGAGCACAGGCCCCAGAATGGATCCCTGTGGCAAACCAAAGGTCACTAATAGGGTTAGTTTTCGTCTTTATTGCAAATTAATATAAAGAGCATTGTACAAAATAATTCTTAAAACATCTTTTGTTAGAAATGCAAGTCATTTGTTACCAAGATCATGCATATGTGATCATACTGATCAATATGGACAGTATTTGCAGTCACTAATGTTTTGCTTTAAAATTGTGTTGAAATAGACACTGGTCATTTCTACACCTCCTCCAAGCTAATATCGCAAGCCTGTAAAAATCTGCCAATCCTCCACAATAGAACATGTTTTAAACCTGCATTTATTTTGGCTTTACACATACATAAAATGGCATATTTTTCTCTTGGCAACTAAGTTTTATTTTTTGATTCAATATATTCCATTTACAATTAGACACATGAAAAGTGATAACAGTCCAATCTTGTTAGTGTAGAATTCATGTCCAGCCATATTTTCACACTCTCTGTGTTCCCATTCATATCACTAAACCAAATTTAAACAAAACTGAATGGTACAACTGAATTAATAATCTAGAAATAAACTGTGCCACTAAAATTTACAAAATAGAAAAAAGTTTATTGTGCAGTCTAACTCCTCTTTTCCAGACAGGTACAACTTGTGTTTATTTTGTAGACTTTGTTGAAACGATTTTCTTGTTTGCATTATTTAAACAGAATAAAGACACTGAAATTACCATGGCATTCATAATACAAATTAACTAAACTGCAGAAATTAGTTTTGATTACTTTGAGACGCTAGCATATTTAACAAAGATAATGTTTTAAAAAAATCAATAGGAAACGTGTGGTAAACTGATAGGAACAGACATCCACACAAAAACACACATGCACAGACATTTTAGGCGCTATCATCTAGCTGCTATTTAGGGGAAGGTGTAGAATTGTGGGTAGGAACAACAGGACAAATTCAGTTTGAAATCTAACACCTCATGAGAGTGTTGCTGATTTAAAGGAACAACTGTAACAAAAAGAAAGCCATGCCCAAAAACAAAGAAGCAAGTTACAAAAGTAATGCAACTGGGTCTCCAGTAGGTTTAAAAATCAATCTTTTACCACTGTTTGGTCCAGGATTTGGGATAAAATTAAGATAAAAGCACAAAAATTCTAATCAGATTTTAAACTTTTCATGTCAGATCCAACATAGAAGCTCATCTGAAATAAATGTGCTTGAGTTTAACCATGTATTTGGAAAGTGGAACTGAACATTGCAATCTACTACCAGCAAGAAAGTGAATGAGCTTATTCCAAAATTGAACTGTACATTCATATCTTTGCACATACACAACATCCATAGTTTCTCCAACAATGTTCAGGGTAACAACAACTTTGCTTCCTTAGTCCGTCACACACAGATGACTTTAGTAGACACATTGTGCTTGGACACTGTCACTGTTCCTCTCTGCAGGCTCTGCCTCCGCATAGCTGGTCCCAGTGGACAAGATCTCTGAGGACATCTCATTCTGTCAGCTGCTGTGTCGGAAGAAGAGGGGGAAGAAGGAAGCACAGTTTGAAGTAGCCTCTGGATTTGAGCATCACTGCTGTAGCTGTTGCGTATCTGTGCAAATCCAAGACGTATTGTTGCAGTTTTAGTGTTTTGTATTTGTGCAAAACAGTGTGTCTACCTCGACCACACATCAGTGACTGCAGCAGCAGCCAACCCAGCTGCAGTGAACATGTGGACGGGTAAGAACGGTCTTTCTGGGCCTGATAGCCCATCTCACCATGGCAACACTTCCCCACTGTGCGTCCCTGCTGCTGCATTAGTTTTCTGCACACTGCGTGCAAACCAGGTCTGCAGCATCCCTTACACTTACTAAAGGGCGCACGCACAGCAACAAGCCCATCTTACCAAACTGATAAAGACTTATGATCCAGTAACTCTCGTGTAAATGTGCTCTGAAATTAGAAAACAATTTGGTGTCAAGTATGATACAGAGACAGTTATCTTAATATACAAAAATACAAAAGTCGGGTGTTAGCACACATATCTTTGGTCCATAATTTGTCTGAAAGTGGTGCTATTGTTAAAATACTGTTATCTGGTCAGATATTAGTAATATACATCGCCTTACAAAAGCCCAGAAAGAGCATGTCATTTATTCATCCATTCATTGTAATTTTAATTTGATCCCACTATAAATAAAGCTTTTCTATTACAGTGGCGGAGATCTGGAACACAGTAGACAAGTTAGGAATAAAAGTTAATAAAAGTGCAGGGTTCAAATCCCAGGCTTTGAATATGTCATGAAATGCTTCTCATTCAATGAAAGAAGGTGCAGCATGAACATTGAACATTTTGCTAAATGCTATGCCTGGGAGAAAACTAATATTATCCTTGAACTCTGACTATTTTTGTGGTGAAACATGGTATTTAGTACACCATGCTGTGGGTATGCCTTTCCTTCAACAGGAACAGAAAACTTGCTAATTATTACAAAACACTTCAAAAAAGGATAAAGACCCCCTTCAAACAGAGCAACAAAACTGAAATGGTTTAGCTCGAAGCATCTTCACTTCTTAAGCTGGCCCAGAGTCCAGACATAGATCCTATTGAGAATGTGTGGCAAGACTTATAAATATGAAGTTCCCAGATGGTTTCCATCTAAGTGTGTGCAAAGTTAGAGGAGAAACACACCAAAAGAATTGCTGCTGTCAGAACATTATATTTTACAGCTGTATAGCGTCTAAATACAGATATTCCATTCATATTTCAACAGAAACACAAAACATAGCATCTGTTTGATTGTTGACAACCTTGTTAACCTTGGTGTTTATTGTGTGTTAATTATTTAGTATGTTACATATCTTTATATAACACACATCCTGGTTTTCTTCTTGAATTTGACCTGTGAGAAATGTGAACAGGTCAGGTTTCATTTTTCTTCATGAGTGGCAGATATTTACATTTTAACAAGATATTTATAGTTCTATGAAAAAAGGGAACACTGCACTTATATATGCAATCTTCTACTGTTTATAAAATACTAATAACTTTATTATTGCAAATAATACATTTGAAGTATTGCTAATTTACACAGAACCTATTATAAAGTAGCCATTTGTGCCTTGTTATCAATATTTATCCTAAAAATCTATCTGAAAAAGGAAAACAACCAAACTAACAAAAGAAAACAAATACAGTGTAATATTAACATTAGTTTACAATGTTGTTGTCACATCAAAGACTCCTGGCGATCACTGGTAAAGAGCGATACATGTTATTTTGTTACTTATCTAGAAATGCATTTGCAGGGGAAAAAAAAATTGCCTATTTTTAATCATCCCTGTTAAATGAAGCAGAGGCAGGAGTACATTAAGCAAAGATGTAAATAATTAAAACTAAATAGTGCCGTGACCTGGAGCTGAACTGAGGGTTGCTAAGGTCACAACATAAAGTACCAATGTCTCTAAGCTATAAACGCTCCTCTGCTGTGAATCAGCTTGGCAAGCAATAAAGGCTTACTATAAACCAATAAATATAAGAGGAACAATTCAATTAGAAATAATATCAGAAAAAGTTTCATTGGAAGTGAGTATTCAAATTAAAAGGTGAAACTAGTACCTAATTTTGATGACACACAGAGTGATATATTTCCAAATATAAATAAATTACATGAAACCAATAAAATAGAGATTGTATTGGAGAAATATTATTATTGAAAATTATCTGCATGAACTGTTCAGTAATTAATCTCAGAACTTGGTCTGGGCTCCATTTGCATGAGTTTTTGGATCAGTGCAGCTTATCATGGAGGTGATCAGCCCTTTGGCTGTGCTGAGGTGTTCAGTAAGGTTGCTATAGAAACACCTCATCTGCACTATTTAGTCAGGTGTCGATGACAATACTCCACAGGTTCTCTTTACAGCGTAAGTCAGGCCAGTTTTCTGGATAATCCAGCACAGTGATAGCATGATCATAAAACCAAGTATTTGTGCTTCTGGCAGTGTGGGCAGGAGCCAAGTCCTGCTGGAAAATGGTATCCACATCTCCAGAAAGCTCATCAGCAGAGGGAAGCATGGAGTGCTCTTATATTTTCTGGCAAATAGCTGTGCTGACTTTTCACTTAATGAAACACAGTGGACCACCTCAAGCAGGTGACATGGCTCCCCAAATCCCCGCTGACTTTGGAAACTTCAGACTGGACTTAAAGTCAGCATCGCCAGTCTTCTTCCTGACTCTGGTAAATTGATTTTTAAATGAAATTGGTGTGAAAAAAGGACTTAGGACAAGTCAGTATTCATTTCCTTATAGCACAAGTAAGATTCTGTTGATCCCGTCTTTGGTTCAAGAGTGGCTTGTTAAAAGGAGAGTGACAGTGGTAGCCTATGTATTGAAAACGTCACCACACTTGTAACGTTGCGTGCTAGCTTTTGACTTTTTGACTGAAGCCACAGTCCATATATAAATCTCTTTTAGTCCCTCAAAAGATAGATTTTGACTCGCTGTCCTCTCAAAGTTGCATTTACCTCTATTCAAGTTTTCCCTTCAGTCAACTCTCTACTATCATGCTCAGATTTAGCAGTCTATAAACAGCCAGCGGTGACCTTTTATGGTTTACCCTCCTTGTGGAGGCGGACAGTGATCGTCTTCTGGACAACTGTCAAGTCAGCAATTTTCCCAAAGATTGTGTTAATTTCTTTGCTTTGGCCTGGAAAACCAAAATAATTTAGAAATATGTATTAAACACTTGAAATTATGTCACAGTATATGTCTGTAAAAAAAAATTATATGCAAGGTTTTTCAATGAAATTACTGAAATAGATTCCATGTTTTTTTATATTCTTTTTAATCAATATTCACTTATAAACCTCCTCTGAAGTGTGTATGTCTGGTATCACATGTGCCATTGTAGCCTGGCCTTTGCTTTCATTCCATTCAATTCTCATCTCCCTTCGGCGCTCTGTCTGGCATTTCTCCCTTTGAACTCAATTTCTCTGATTGAATCTTAATCAGGTTGACCAGTGAACAGAAGGGGGAGTTGTGAATGATGACGTAGATTTTCTTCCATGGTTGTATTTTGGCAGTGGCAGTGAATGAAGCCGATCAGTCCGTGTTGGCAACACTTCCAATATTGAATTAACATTAATAGATATGTTGTCGCGGTGGGGGATGGTTGTTTACAGCGCACACAATTTCCAGTAAGCTTCATAGTGTGGAACTGGTGCATTGCAAACACATTAATGACTGGGCAAAATTTAAGACTTCAACATAGTCCACTCCTCCAGCAAGCAATTGTTTCTCAATAGCCAAGTGTCCAGACCCGAAAGCAAAACTTCGAACAAGGAGCTGGTTTTTATCAGGCTAGTGTCATAGCAATATCTGTGAGCTGTTTAAGAAAAAAAAAACTTCTGTTAATTTTCCATTTTTTTCCCCCTTAGATACTCCTTGAGATCTTGCCTGTGTTTGCATCTTCCTATACCTTAACATATAATCACAACAAGGATCTATCTTTCCTACTGACTCAGTCTTGAAGTACGTGGTTCACCTGATCGGTTGGACATAAGTACTGGATCAGAGGTAAACGCATACATACATGACCAACTGCCAAGGTCCTCTTAAAGTAGATCAGATACACAGTGACACTCTCTCTCACACACACACACACACCCCCACACACACACTGAGCCCCTGGTTTGTCCCCCTGCCCATTTCCTCTGCAGCCTATGGTGTTTCCGCTGGGGTGAGGCAGTGCCAGCTCCCTCCCTCTGCTTCCCAGTGGGGTCCTGCCTCCCGGCATCTGTCAGGGCAGCTGTCTCTCCTCTCCACTCTGCACTGCGCCACGCTATGCCAGGCCTCTACACACCATCGTGAGCTACATGCTCACATTTTCATTAATATACAGGCAGACAAGATGGGGCACGTCTGCACAGATTTATCGCAGGAGGTAAAATGGCTTGCGATAGAGGTTTTACTGATTTAGAGTACTGAATCACCCTAAAATCCAGGGTGGGGGGGGGGACATCCAGCAACAGTGATATAGGCTTGTGCACCTATCTTGTTATTAAAGTTAAACTACAGAGAGAGCGCAGGACATCTTTATGATAATTAAAATAATGTTGGAAAAAGAAATTGGGATTTTGCATCCAAACAGAAGCGGCAGTTCTGCTTGGAAATTTAAGCGCTGGCCCGTATTGTTGCACTGGTTAGTCATATGAATCAGACTGGGAAGAGACTTGAGACTTAACTGCCAAACAGGGGAGGAAGGAAAAAAAAATGCAACCACGCTCCAGAGCAGAGATGAAAGAAGAGCGGCTATCTCAGCTCCAGGTGCGCCAGGAGCTTCGCGAGGTAAACATAAATGCAGGTGCTGAAAAATTATCCTTTTCCTGGTGAGGTCAGGTAGAGCAGGGGAGGAGTGTGCGCGTGCATTCGTGCATGCGTGTGTGTGTGCGTCACAGGAAGGAGCAGGGGAGAGAGGTCAGGCCTGTTGCTGACACTGAAACCCTAAGAATAATCTGAAAGTGGAGGAGGCGAACGAACCAGAAAGGGTTAGTCACAAAAACTTATAAAACACACAAACCTTTCTTTATTCCGCAAGCATTTAGCATGCACGCTGAGCACTCCCACAGGTAGCACGCACACACATGCACGCACACGCACAGTTCTGTTCACACACAGAAGAACAGAACCGGGAACATTAAAGTGTGAAGACAAAAAGTGCTTCCACTCTACCCCCTCCCCTCGAGGAAGAGGTCCATCCAACACAGATGTAGCCTTGATTAATTGGGCGCAACGCAGGGAAGTGGGTCTGGAAACTACCTGGCAATTTCCCTCAACCTCCACCTCACCCCACCAGTCCAACTCCCTCCCAAAGCTACCCGCTCTGCACCTTAACCCACACCACCCCACCCCGTCCTCGAATTTGGATCACGTAAGTCAGCAGGTGGGCTGCTGGGCCGAGGATCTGCCGCGTGGCGTTGATATTCTGCCCGCGTCCAGCTCGCCGGGCGCCCTACATTGCAGGCGCTCCCTCTGGCAATGCTTGCATTGGCTCTGGGCTGAGTGCTGGAAACGGCGAGAGTCTGACAGACTCTGTGGGTGCACACACAGGTATACACACAAACCCACAGACGCACGGAGAATGGACCGCTCTCCACTTGCCAGGAGCAGAGCATAGAAAGAGGAAAAAAGAGAGAGAATTGTAGGGGAAGAGATAGGAAAACAGGAGATGCAAGCAGAGGAAGGGATAGACATACTGTATTTACCTCACACTCTTTCAGTAAAGCATGTGGATTACCCAGTGAAGCACAGGGAGGCTTTTTAATGAAAGCACAGGAAGGGGGCAGCAGCTGGTGGCATGTGTTTGAGCCGGGAGGATAAGACCCCTCGTGCTGGGCTTGCCAGCTCTCTTCCTCTCCTGCTTTCCTCATCTCCTAGCGCTCCCTTCGTCCTACCAACACCGCCAATCTCCCTGTAGAGAATGAAGTCCTTTGTCTGCTCCACTACTGCCTGTCCTGGAGCTGTGGCTTGAGCCGCGGGGGCCTGCTGATCAGCCAGCCAGCACCAGAACCGGAGGAGAACAGAGCCGAGCCTGCCACGGCAGACCTACTCAGAGGGGTCTCTGGTCACCATTTGCAGGGAGACGAAGAAAATGAGCTAAGCGGAGAGAGAGCGAGAGAGACATCAGCAGAATTGTTGGACAAGATCAGCGAAAGGAGAACAATAGAAATGTACAGACGAACTGAGGCCAAGCTCACAAGTAAAAAAGGACACAATGTATTTTATTTTACAGATCTGTTTTATTTTAGTTTATTTTCTGTATAATAGGTCATTATCATTAAACAAGCAACAAGTAACTTATTGATATTTATATGAAAACGTTTTCACACATGGGGTAGCTACATCTTGTCATTTCAGGGTTTTTTTTTTCTTCAATAGCATACCTGCAAGCTTTCATACCCACCTAATAATCTAATAAGTTATAGGAGTCATAAAACATTTCATTAGAATGCACTCCGTAGAATGTAGAAAGCTTCTTCAAATAATTGATTGTCAAAGCAGATATGACATGTCCCCCTGGTGGGCACTATTTGACACATGGTCGGTATGAAGCATCCTGTGGGAGACTGTGATGTTCCATATAAAGTACAAAACAGCCAAAAACTACAAAAAATCCATAAAAAGATTAAACAAAAATGATCACAATTAGAAAACAAAGAGTGAAATTAATTAACTTGCTTTACTACTTCATATAATATAAAGATAGTTTCTCCTTTTAGATTTTATAAAAACATAACAGAGAACTATTGGTGGAATTTCACTGAAAACGGTTCTCTCATCAGAAAGGCTCAACACTAAAATGTTCTTGTGTTTGTTCAAGTAACTTGATTGACATCAACATGTCCAGGCCCACATCCAGGCTTCATTTAGTAACACCTTAGACTGAAACATTTAGATATGACAGTGTCAAAAGTCTGCTGGTTAATAATTTGAGTGAAAATCCTACAGAAAAGGGGCCAACTTTTTGTCCATAAAAAGATTTATTTTATTTATTTCTTTTTATTGCGTCAAAGATTATTATCCTTCTCATCAGATGAACTACGCACAATGAACAAACATCCGTCCATGTTGTCTGTTACAAGTCTATTCAGATCAGAATCAAAACGTAGGCAACAACTTCCACACTTTTCACTCTACTGAAATGAATCTAAAATATACGTATATATTTTAAGGAACATTTATGACTACAGAGACAATATCAAGAACATTTTGTAAAATATATGAATCAGGATGATGAAGTAAACCGTGTCATGCAGATGAACTGTGAGTCAAGGAAAGGGCTTCAGAGTGGCTACTCTGCCTGAAGGACTTTTGTAGCTCCACCTAATAGTGTGTACTGACTCTACTAAATCCCTATTTACAGTAATGTGCATTATAATACAGTTCTGTGAGTGCAAAAATGCATTTTTTTTTTTTTAAATTGCTGCTGTACTGTGGGTTTGTGTTAGCGAGTGATTAGCATTAAGATGCAAAATGAAAATTAAAGCAGCCTTTCACATAAAAGCTCCTTAATTTTGATACTTTAGTAGTAATGTTGATCCCCTCTGCATACGGATAACCACAACAAATCTTAAACATGAAGGAAGAACAGAAGGATTTGTGAAAAATAAAAATGCCCTCATAGGTTTAAATAAAAGGTTATCATAAGTGATTGGTTGGTTTCAGATCAACCAATCTGATTGAATTTGGAAATGAAAGTTAACTGAATCAAAAGGAAAATTGCTGCTGTTGTAGAACGTGTCAAACTCGCTACCCTGTTTTTTTTTTATTCTTTGAAGCTACAACTTCTCTATGTCTGCATGCACTTGTAGAAATATCATCAAAAATAAATATTCTAATCAGTTATTGATTTTAAATAACAAACCCCCTATTGTATACTTTCTGAAATTAACAGAACAGTTCAGAATTTCAGATCACTTACTGCACCAGTTTGAATCAAAGTTTTACATACATTTCATATTCTACCTTGCTTATTTTTATTTAACAATATTTAACAGAAAAGATAATAAATAATAATTAAAGAGGTTCTAGTAATCATAAGACACTAAACATGTTCAAAGGTCATTTGATGATGAGATGGGACCCTAGAAATAGAGGAGTCATAACTTATTCTAATTTGGACTTGCAATTGAAATTTGAAATTTGAAAAAGATAGCATTTAAAATCCTTTTGTAAATGCTCTTTTAAAGTTTGAGTCCTCTTGTACTCCAAAGTATGGTTTTCAGCAGCATCCATGCATGGCAACTCCGGCCCAGCATCATCCGTCGCCTAGCAACATCGGCCCTCGGCCCCTAAAGGAAACTGGAGGTCTCTGCTGGAGTCACACCAAGTGATTCCTGCAGTGCAATCAGCTTTTTTCCTCATCTCCTTTCAGATTCCTCACAGCAATCACCCAACACCTCTTTGAGCTTCCTTTGTTCAAGTGCTTCGCTCAAGCTACCTGGATTGTTTTGGAAGAACGCTTTCTTGCAAAAAGATTAAAAAAAAGAAATCCAAGGATATTTTAAAAATCAGGATGAGATCTGAGCTTGTTAAGAGAGAGTAAAGAAAACAAAAGCATGAAAGGAGTTTTTGTTGCTGTCTTTTTTTGAATTATATTAATTTTCTGAACATTTCTATATATTTTAAATTTTATTCAAGATATTGACTTTTATGTTTTGATATGTAGTATTGGAAAAAACAGTTTTAAAAAAGTCTGTACCATTTTATAATTATTTACAGTGTTTTGTTAAAATTCCACATTTTATCGTGTTGTAGCCACAAAAGAAAATGTATTTTACCTGGATTTCATGTGATAGAGCAGCACAGAATAAATCAAATCTATGAAGATAAGTTAGAAATATGCTGCTAAATAATATCGGTGCAACATTTATTCTCAGAAGTTGCCTAATTGGGGCCTGCCTTAGCAATGCATACGGAGGGCAGCGACTGACTTGCGTAGCATTTAGGCTAACATTAGCATTTTGGCTCATTTTAGCTTATAGACAAGTTTTAACATATTGAAAGGAGTAAGATCATCTTTGTCAGCATGCTTTTCTCCACATGCTATTAAGATTATTTTAGCTAAACTTAGCAATGATGCTAATTTTTAGCATCAGAAGGCTGGGTTCCAACCGACGGGCACACTTTGGCAGGCCCCATTTAAATTTCTTCAGAAATTTTCTAGTTAGTAAATATCATTCATAAAAACCAACTATGAATATTAACTGAACACACACCCTCCCTATATGGTTATAGATAATAGTGGCAGCACCATGCTGTGGGGAGTCTACTCATACTTTTGGAAGGCACTGTAAATGTAATTTTGCCCTTTTGCCAGAAATGAGAACCATTTGCAAAAGCAATTTCTTCATTCCTAACATCAACTTTTAAAAAAATCTAAAATAACAAACTTCCATAAGTTCTGCATTGAAAGAAAGGACTAAATTAAAGCAGCCTGTGGAAGCTACTGTTACATATGTGCTCATTTCCCCTCTGTGGCAGTCCTCACCTTCCCAAACCACCATTCCCAGTATTCCCAGGATCCTTTGCTAGAGCCCTCCACCCAGCTCCACTTCCCGCAGTGGGTCCAGACATGATAACAGGAGGGCTGCGTTGGCGAGCAGCGAGCCGCTCTAGACCACCTTCCTCACATCTGAGAACCTCTGTGAAATCCTAATCCCCGGAGCAGGGTGAAGCACAGGCCCAGCTTGCCTGACCTCTCCGGTTGCCATGGATACAGCGCACTATAAATAAAACAGAGGGGGCTTTTTTTCTAGCAGTTTGGCAGGTCTGTGTGGCCTGCTCACTGGTGGGGCTTATTTTCCTCTATCCCTCGTTCCGTCTCTCTTCACTCTCATTCCACTCCCCTCGTTCATGCATTCTCTCGCTCATTGAGTGCTCCGTCTCGCGCTTCCTCCCTCTTCACCTTGTCTCTCCTCAGTACTTTCATTCAGACCCTCTAAATCAGAACACCTAAGTTTGCTATGCACTTGTAGAGGCTCTTTCAGGTCTTTCAAAACCCTTCTTCAACAAGTTACGGAGCGCATCAAGAATACGCACAACCTAATTTCAAAAAGAAGGCTCATCATCTTGTTTGTGGTGTAAAAGCAACAACCAAAGCTGACTGGACTCTGCTGCTGATTTTTTATTTATTTTTTTTTTTTTTCTTTGGCAAGACAAATCTCGGGAGGCTGGAAAATAATTTGGTCATGGCTGTGGGAAGGTTGTTGGGTGTGGGAGGCATGCGGGTGATGTGGGGGAGAAGGGTTGAAGGGTGACTGGTCTGTAGAAGGAGGAGGAGGAGGAAGAGGAGGAGGAGGTAGGACTTTGACCGTCTCGCTGCGGTGGAAAACATGCTTGACACTTCATTCCTTTCCAGTTAATGTGGAGCGGACCGCAAGATGTTAACCCTCTGCCTGCCTCGAGTCTTGCTCTTCCACTTTTCAACAAAACCCAGCGCTCAAGGATCACCTTAGCACAACTTTGCTTTAAAATCTGTGAAATTTACGTGACATTTAGTTCAACGTGTCATTGTCAGTTTTGCCATTTGTTTTCCTAGTTGACTGTAAATGTTTACTTATTAAAATAAAATGTACCTCAACAAGAAACCAACTCTCACAATCTATGTAGGAGATCTAACAGAATGCATTGGCTAACAGAAAGCAGTATAGTCAAGCTCAAAATAATATTATGTTTTCATCTATGTTTTTATTCACATTTGTATACATGTATTAAAACTTTATTTAACCTTTATGTCTCATTGAGATTAAAAATCTCTTTTTCAAGAGAGACCTGGCCATCTGTTCTCTTTTGGTGTATTTTTGCAGAACAATGCCAGAGCCACAGATCAAGACCAGTGCATAGGTTTCTGGACAATTCAGAAACAAAAACATAAAACTGCTCAGACGGTTTCATTTTCAAGAACCAAGTATCTCCAGCAAAGCCGCTGCATCTGCCTAGACTGATCACTAGACAGACAGACTTACAATGGCTGTACACGAAACACAATCCAAAGCATGGTATTAATTCAGTTCTGTTTATTTATGAAGTGGCAATTAACAACAACTGTTGTTGAAAGCTCTTTACTTGATAAATGTATCCAATATATAAACAGAAACATAGAATTACATCAATCCAGTTACACCGACTCCAATTCAATCCTTTTTATGATCCAATGGATTCAAATTTGGTTTATATGCTAACTAGCAACTAATATGCTAACTATCTACTTAAGCAAGCTCTTAGGTATATGAACAAGCACGTGGGGACAGTGGTAAAGAACAACTTCCCTTTAACAGGAAATAAACCTCCAGAAGAACCAGGCTGTCTTCTGGGGTTTCCACTAGTTAGACTGTTTTATCTCACTTTTAAGTTTTTAAAAAGGCCTGATGTTCACATTAATATTTTAAACTGAAAACTTCTGTATTGGAAATTCATAATTTTTTTTGTCCCATTAATTTTATACAGTGGTTGAAAGGAGACACAACTCTGGTCTTGTAGAGGTGCCAAAATAACAAACAGTACCCAATACTTGTCTACAGCGCTGTCTATTAGCGGAGTGCAAAGTCTTCGGGAGTGATGATTTTTACTGTCAGATGTGCTTTTGTCTGGAAGAGTTTTGAAGAGCAAGCCACATTTTCCGGGCCCATCTGCCTCGTAAGAATTACACAAAAAGAGGAGCCCGGCATCAGGGAACATCCACAATGTTGCCTGGGAGACAGAGGTCACATGAGAGGATGAGTCACCGAGAACCGCAACTACCTAGAAACCAAGACTATCGAGCGTCCTCGCGTCAAGGAGCTCCGCTCGGCTTGGGGATCGGAGAGAGGATCACTGTCATGTTGGCATGTAAGCTACATCCAGATTCTATCCTTGGCGGAGAGACAGAAGTTAAACTTTCTCCAGCACAGCCACTGTTGCTGTTTTTCTCCAAGTTGTAGCTCCAACCTCAGTGTGACCATGGGTCTTCTGCTGATCTGTGAGTTTGTATGTGTGTGTGTGTGTGGAGAGTAGGGAGTTAATGCAGGCAGGGCCGTGGCAGTCCTCCTGCCCCTCAGCCAGATTAATCATGCAGGAGAGACACAGCAGGCCCCCGTTCATTCTGCCTGGGGGTGAAGCTGTGCCCGCATGCTCTCCGTATCACATGGCCTTGCCCCCCACCTCCCCTCCTGCTTCTCTCTCTCTCTCTTACTCTACTGGGGGTGCTATGGATGGTCCTGGTGTTGGGAGTCAGAGGAGGTCTGCAGTTATTGGCAGTTAGGGGGAACACCACAGCACACTGTGTTGGATTTTTGTCTCTTTCTTTCCTCCATGATGATGTTTTTTTGTTTTTTCTCTTCCCTTTTCTTTGACTGTGAAATAAGTGAGGCAGAAAAAAAAGACGTCCATCTCTCCTGCAAGGAAACAACAACCCTCCCTTTTTTTTTTTATTGTCCCCCCCAACTTCGGTCGGAGGGCCCTAACCACAACAGAGGCCCAGCTTGCTCGATGAAGAGGAGAAGTGTGTAGGGCAGAGGGGAGGAGGTGGGAGGACATACCAGGGGACTCACCACAGATATCTCCTGGAAACTGCTCGAAGATGTCTCTGCGCATCAGAGAACAGCCGCGGCCATTGTTGGGCTCTTTGGGAGACAGAGATCTGAGCGGCGGAGAACAGTTGCGTGCTTCAGCGTTTTCAGTGCGCTTGCATGCAGGACCCAGTGTGCACAACAGAGACAATATATTTTACCACATGGTGTGACCAGTGAAAAGATGAGTGACTCTTTGTAGTTTTTATGGGACCGGGATGCACTTTGCTTCGAAAGAGTGAAACTGGGCCAGGAAAGAAAAAAAAACAATATGGAAGATCAATGTATATCTGGCCTGCAGTGTTTTATTTGCAGCGCAATGCTTTCTCATCCAGATCTGATTACTTTGACTATAAAATTACACAGATGCAAAGCTTTTCAAAGGGTTAGTTTCAGTTTTGGGAAAATCCACTAATCCAAGCAGTCATCCTGCTAACTACGAAATAGCACCTTGAGATAGCTTTTTAAAGCTTGTTATTTATTTTTACAAAACATTGTGAAGCTTTTTAATCATGAAAAGCTTTACAACTCAATTGTGCTCATTTCTGATAACTCAATTTACTGTGAGCTGCTTCTTGATTGATCCTTGTTTGGAAGACACAGTAAAGAACTTGAATCCAGATTCACGCCACTCATCACGCCAGTTGAAACAATACATCATAATGGTTGCAGAAGAGTGCGTTTGCTTTTAAGAACGCAGCCTGTTGAAGGGAGAAAAAAAAGGCTTGATGATCAGTTTGCTTCTGGACTATGAACAACAAAAACAGCAGATCTACAACATGAGCACAACGCGCTGTGTTCCCTGTGGAGAATGCAGCGGCTGCTGCACATTGTTAAGCTGCATCATTGCTTGGTTCCATAGATGCACATTTACCCTAGTGGTGTGATGAAACGTTTCCATTTTTTAAAAAGTCTTTCTGCATTTGTTAAAGTGGGCTAACAAAACAGTGTCCAATCTTTTATTCCTTAAAATGTAAGTTATTTTAAAAAATATGTTTGTGCTGGTTTATATCTCACAATCTATTCTATATCTTTAACTTGGGCATCAAAGAACGACCTCCATCTGAGTTTGTTAATGACGAAGTAGGGGCCTCTCACAGTTAACCATTACTGATCATAAAACGTTTTTAGAAAGTAATGTGTCTTGGTATTTTCCAATTAGATCCCAAGTTTCAATGTAAGGGGTCGTAATCAATAATTTTTTAGATCACATCAATTGAATTACAACATCATAGAGTACTGTCAAATACTGTCATGCATGTTTGAAAAATTATTAGTTTGAATTTTATGAGAATTATTCAAACTGCTACTTTCCCAAGGTGCAGTATACAGTATAAACAAGATGCAGCTTTAACGATCACAAAAACTAGACGTTGGTGTACAAATATGAATTAATGAAGGATTTTCTGTAATCTTTAGAGGGTCAAAATTATGCATACAGGCTACAACATTCACTTGAATTTCTTACCTTGACAAGACACGTTATCTTGTTTTTAGTAATTGTGCTTATTTGCAATTTATACATTTTAGCACAAGTTATACTGATTAATACAGATTAAAGCAATTAATTATCATTTATTTTTTTTGTTTACACAAGTGGTTGGATCATCCAAGATCATCAGTTTAAATTACAGCATAGATTATTACTGTGTGTCAGTACTTTACCAGAAAACTCCTCAAAATTCACTCAAAGGTAAAGAAAATTGTTAGATATTTGAGAATACATTTTGTAACTGCCATGCCTCCAGCCTGCCATAAACTGGAAAACACAGTGTCACATTGATAGGGGGCGGCACTGAGCCATATATTTACAATGGGCAACAGGTGCTTTTCTACACACTGGGAAGACAGAAAACCTAAAAATAAACGCAAACAGGGATGATTTTGAAGATATTAATGGAGAACAGGAGGCAGATGGACTTCCTATGCAAATAAAGGTAAGCTCATCCATCCATCCATCCATTTTCTAACACCCTTGTCCCTAGAGGGGTCGGGAGGGTTGCTGGTGCCCATCTCCAGCTAACATTCCGGGCGAGAGGCGGGGTTCACCCTGGACAGGTCGCCAGTCTGTCGCAAGATCAGACATTATTTTCAATTTTAATAAAAAAATAAATAAAAATACTGCTAACATTTCAATTTTTAAAAGCATCTGCCTTAACCTTGAATTTTGTGTTTTGTTGAATAGCATGGAATTAAAACTTTGAAACTAAATGATTTGATTAAGGTCAAAACTGAAATAAAGGGTACTATTCTGAGTTTTATATGTTTGAACATTATCAGTCACGGACATCACTGCACATCACTGCAACAAGTCGTCTCAAACCCACGACAATTGACTTTGGCTGAAGCAGGCTAACATTAAGGAAATCCATCCATCCATCCATTTTCATGCACCCTTATCCCTTGTGGGGTCGGGAGTTGCTGGTGCCTATCTCCAGCTGCGTTCCGGGCGAGAGGCGGGGTACACCCTGGACAGGTCGCCAGTCTGTCGCAGACATTAAGGAAATGTCTCGCCAAAACAACAACCTGAACTTACTGAATATTTTTGAACTACGCCTAAAAGGTTCAGAAAATATTTTGATTTTATCTATGCAGCTAATTATGCAAGAAGCTTCGTCAAGTCAAAGTGAAAACTTCTTCAGACATATTCAAACAAATATTAGCACTAGTTAATGCATATGGAGACAGAGAGCAAACTCATACATTACAAAATGTGATTTAAACATTATATTTATTGAACTGCACCCTTCAACCTTTACACCAGAGATTTTGACATACCTCATAGTTAAAAAGAGCATTGTACTAATATCAAATTCCCCATTACAAAATGTGCATCCATATAGAAAAGATAAAAACAACAACAACAACAACAGCAACCAATCACATCTCAAAAATAGGCATGGCAAAAAGAACAGCAGAGCACAGAGCTGGATTATTTGGCACCAACTGTCTAACTTGCCAGGATTTGATCCACTGGGAGTGACAGATGAGTGTGCGTTTGGCACTGTCATTGGTCCACAACAAGTCGCAGTGAGACTCCTGCCAGGTGGCAGAGGGAGACATACATTGCAGTGTGACAAATAAACAAGCCAACAGTATCCTCTGGGAGGAGACGGTAAGGTGAGGGAGGACCCTTCTGTACCTGCTTTCACCCCTCCGTACCTGCCCAGGCCTTCTCTTTTGTTGAAACAGACAAAAACCAAGAGGAAAATACCACCGCTTTGTGTTTGTGGCTAGGAGAAAATGAAAATGTCATAAATTGATCAAAACACATTATGCAATCGGCAGCATTATATTGTGTTAATTAAATTAAACTGTAAATATTGCTCCTCATCATACAAAGTGGAAAGCATCCAAGAAAAATCTTTTGAAAAATCAATGATTTTTTGGAGCAATAGGTAAAAGAATTGCCACTTTCAAAACATAATATTCAAATACAATCAAATGTTTTTGGAATTTCTTTCCCATAAAGACCATTTACAGTACTGCAGCATTTGATATTAAAATAAATCTTTACATTTAAACCTTTGCCTGTTTAGGCTTTGGAAACAGAGCAACAGAGTTCATTTGGTTTCTTACGTCATCTTGTGTGGTAGTAATTCAAGCAGAAGGACTCTTGGACCAGGGCGAGAAGGCGTCTATTGTTGTTTACGGATTACCTGACAGAGGGTGTGGTTGTTAGGCGCAAGTGATCAGGCTTTGTGGGAAGGGGTGGCTTAAGGCCGCGGGACGGGGCCAGTCCCGGGTTGTCAACACTGAAGTTTTTCATCAGATGAGCCACCCGGCCGCGCCCTGTGCAAGCTGTTGCAGTCAATGCTTTCCCGGCCTCTGCTGAGTCAGCCCTCTGAAACTTTCCCAATGCGCCAATATCTGGAAAAGAAAATATTTGATCACTTTTAACAAAGGATGATTACTCGTAAATGTAGTCCTGAAAGTCCTGGCATGAGATTAGGGGTGCACCGACAAACTGGTCGGCTGATCGGATGAGATTTCCTTCATTTTTGGTGTTCGGATTATTGGCCAAAACTTATATGTGAAACCAATCTTATCTACCTCTACTGAGGTCTGAAAATCAGTCCCTGCCGCCTTTTGCTCCTCCATGGGAGAGGGCCGACTGACACACCCACCCACAAGGTCACGTCTGCACGTGTGCTGTTAATAATAGTCACCCCACTGTTGCCAACGACTGTGTGTCAGTGTCAGCTAAGAAAAAAAAAAAAAAATTGGTATTTGCCAAAATCTGAATCAGCAGGTCAGGCTTTTAAAAGATTGGTGATGAGCCAAAAAACTGCAATCGGTTCCCCCCAACATGAATTATTAAAACACGCAATATTTCTTGCCATAATGAAGACTGTCTCACAGACACTATAGTTACAGTTTTAGTGCAAACTATCATTTTGATATAAAACTCAGGCAAGGCTATGCCAGTTTGTTTAAATACCAACATTCATACCTGATGCAATTAAAAGTACTTAACAGAAAATCAAATGGAAAAAAAAAAAATCTTCAGGCTATGCAAAGTGTGGCAAAAACCACAACAAATATTAAAATGCATATTTAAAAGTCAATTTCATTTTACAACAGCTCATCAGTGACTGAGCAAACAGTTAATTGGTGGAACTGTAGAGTGCTGTGGTTATCAGAGTATGGTGAGAAATGTTGGAGCGGTCCGTAATTTTAAATAGGGGAATAATTAATTAGCTGTTAAATAAAAGAATGGATCATTGAGAAAACCCAAAACTTTAAATATTTCAGTTGATTAAACTTGAGATAATTTCAGATCAACACAAATTAAGATCAAATAAAAAATCCCTCGTTTATGAGAACACTTGAACGCAAAGAAAGAAAAGTTGAACTTTTGGCCTACATGCAAAATGCTATATTTGGCCAAAAAAAAAAAAAAAAAAAAAAAAAACACAGCAAGAAGAATACTTTTCTTAAGTTATGACATCCTCAGGTCTCAGAAAAACATCATCACACATCCTTGACGTCTTTCTCAGAAGTAAAGGTGTCAGAAAAACTGGCATCAGAATAGAAGCTCTCAGGTGTCACAAAGAAGCTCCCAACAGGTATCAGGTCAGAGGTTTCAAAATGCGTAATCAATGTGCGATAGTGGCAGACTGGAAGGTAAAGCTGGTATATACATGAGCATTTAAAGACACACCAACAGCAGCAATGGAGGTAGAAATGGGAGAAAAACACAATTAGGAATAAATTAATGATTAAATTTCTAACGTAATCCCCAAGATCATGACACATGAGAAATTTGAAATTCATGCAGGAAATAAGAAAACAAAGTAATACAGATTTTTGGATGCACAATTAAAGAGAAAATTTAAAAAAACTTCAAGTGAATAGCTTAGAAACTAGCCCAGCATAACCAATATCAGTTATAATTCTGGATTCTTCCAAAAGCAATATTAGATATGACACTAATGGAAAAGAAAAAGAATATATATTATTATATGGCCGTGTGAAAAGCCTTTAAACAGTTTTAATTTTTGGTAAAATAATCCAACATTAAAATAACTACATAAGGACCTTTAATTGAAGAACATTTGCTGCCAGGTTAGTTTCACTTTGCCAAAGGCCATTAGGTGAAGCAAGGAGCCAAGTTTAGCTCCTCACTACACACAGAGAGAATGGCGGTGAAAAAAAAAAATTATTATTAGATATCTACCTGCAAAAATATTTGGGATTGAGGTAATAAAGTTTTTTCTGTTTCTACCGTTAGAAAGGTAGAAACATATAAAATTCACTAAACTTTGGTTTTAACTGGAATAATGTGTTCCAACAGATGAGAATAGTACCAATCCTTCCACATCAGTGTGGCATGAAACAAATTCTAAATACTTGCAAGTATGGAGGAGAACCTATGATGCTGTGGGTCAATTTCTCTTCCAAACTTGATAGAAGGCAGAGCATTCTGAACACTTAAAAAAAAAAAAAAAAGCTGTGACCTTCAATAAAAATCTTGGGTCACTTGGTCTTTGTTTTGATTTCAAGTGCATTATGTCCAGTTGAGATTTTGTGGAATAATTTGGAGTAGCAACTTGATTTGGAAAAGCTATCAGCAGCACCAAACTTGTTTCAAACAGGAGTCTACACTATCGAGACAGACTGTTAATAGTCAAAGGTTCCTGTTCCCCCACTCTCTCTCGCTCTCTCTCTCGCTCTCTCTCTCTCTCTCGGTATGATCCAACCTTGTGAAATTATACTGGAGAACATTAAGTTCTGTTTGCAAAAGGTACAAAGTGTTACCAACAGGAGTATCAACAATCATGCCATCTGCAATATCATTAAAACAATTACTTCTTAACATGAACATTTTTTCCCCACACCCCAGAATGTACTCAAATTCAAAGTTGGATTTTTCTAAAATATTCAGTGTGAGATTATTGGGACTTCAGTAAAACCACATAAATTTATATTAAGGCTTTTTATCTAGGGTTTGAGTAAATTAATTTAAAAAACAATCACAGGATCAGTTTAACATTCACATCAGTATATTAAAAAAACAAAGCAAATAATAATAAAGTAAACACACAGTTATAGTTTTAGATAGTTTCGCAAATGTAAGATTCTAGCTCAACAGCAGCTACTATTCCCCTACTCCAGATGTCATCTCTCTATATTCCTTCTCTCGCTTCCATCTTTTCTCTTTTCCTTCGCTTCCCTCCATCCAGCCATGGGTGAGCAGAGGTCATCCTCGCTGGAAGTGTAGCGGGGACACAGCTGGGCGTAGTTTGTGTGTGCGTGCTCGCCACGGTGCCATGTTTTGGAAGAGGGTTGTAATTGAGGGAGGAATGGAGGGAATGGAGGGAACGAGAGTAACGAACGATAGGGGAGGGAGGGCCGCAGGGACGGCAATGGAGGAGCGAGCAGACAGACGCTGCTCAGACACCAGAAGGCTTGAGGAGCCACATATTTTTAGCGTCGTCCCCTGGGGGACAGAGATATGTGAGAGTACCCGAGTGCGTGGCTACAGAAAGACACACGAGCGCTCTCTTTCTTTCTTACACACACACACACCCCGACACACGCACGCAGTAGAGTGAAAACATGCACACACTGACGCACATGCCACATATCGTTCAGGTCCGTGCATGCTCTTTCGCACACAAACACTCACACACCCCTGCTGCTCATGGATTCAGTCATGCATGCCGCCATCTCTGACTAATACCCTGGCACTGCACACGCACAGAGGTGGTTGTTAAAGCCCAAAAACACAGACAGATACACCTGGGGGCCAGGAAACCTTTAAGGCGCTTTACGTCTTGCAGGCATGAAGGGAGGAAACCTGAAGTAGCCTTTAAGGGGGTTTTATTGTTTATTGTTGTTTATCCTCCCCTCTTCTTCAGTTTTGGCCCCTCTCCCTGTGGTGACACTTCATCCCTCTACCTTTCTCCTCATCTTCCTCCCCACATGTCCTGCCCTGCCTTGCTTTGCCCCCTGACCCCGCGGTTCCTGTGTTAATGTCCTCTCGCCGTGCTGCGTGGGCTTGCCTCTGATTGTCTCGTTGTGTTGTGCGGTCACCACGGAAACCTTGGATAGGCTCCAGCAATTGAGGCCGACACACATTGAGGCACGCACCCCGTGCAGGCGCACGCACGCGGAGGCAGACGCACACACTCGCGGTCAGTTTTCTGAGCTCGGAGACTCGCCGCGGGTCTGAGCAGAATGCTTAATGGAGAGACGGAGCGATAGAAAAACGGGGAGAAGAGAAGGAGGACTGGTGTTGTGGGCATTCACTGTAAAATCTAAGGCAAAAGACCAACACCTTCCCTCAGGTAGCCTGACTAACCTGTCCCAACACACCCAGAAAATGCTTAAACTCCACGCCTTCGTGCCTGAAACCCTTCTGGGCAGCTGCACCCTGATCTCTGCTCACAGAAACTGTGTTTGAGGCTCCCTGCAAATCCTGTAAATACTCCCATCGATGTAATAAGCATTAAATTAGTTATCAGCACAAATTTATCTTCTGCTTGAGCTTTTAAGTGTTGCTCAGCACCTTTCGGGACAGCATGTGGGAAGCACAGGGAACACGAGGAGGATGAGTAAGCTAGCAAAAAAAAAAAAAAATTAAACGCCAATCTATCTCTTTAAAGATCTCTGCGTCTCTGGCTGGAAAAGAGGAGGAGCTGTGTGGGGTTGCGGGGGGGGTTTGGGATGGGGCAGGAGCGGGGCATAGGGCAGAATTCCTGAGCAGCACATCTGTGGACTGAAGGGCAGGGAAGAGGAGGAGGAGAGGAGAAGGAGGAGGAGAAGTGTAGGTGTATGTGTGCGTGTGTTTGTGTGTGGAAGCGTTGGCTCCTGTGTGGGGGGCTGGGGCCCCTGTCACTTATCGGCTCTGGCTGAGCGTCACCCAGGGCTAGAGTTGGGAAGCGGCGCTGGAATGCCTGTCCTTTCCTCTGAAGGTGAAGACAGAGGAGAGGGAAGCCAGTGGACTGAGTGGGAGTAGCTTTGAAACGCAAACGCTCTCGCAAATGTATGGGTGATGAAAAATCGCTCATGGAGCTATTCTCAAAGCACACACGCTACATAAACAAAAACTGCAAATCTTAGTTTAACTTCAGATCAAGCTGACACACTTATTTCCAGAGCACTAAATGCCTTTAAAGCAGCATCAGATAGCCCTGAATTCACTGAATCAAAATATACTTGACGTATCTGTGCAGAAACAAACAAACAAACAAAAAAAAAAACAGTCAAAGACAGAGCTATTCCATGATGGCATTTGTTTTCCTACTAATTTCCTGGAACAGTCAGCACTCACATGTTCTATGATGTGTTAAATAGGCCATGTGAATGGAAAAAAAAAGTGTTTCTTCTTTTGGATTCATTAGGGTGAGAGTTTTGTTGTTTCCAACTGATTACAATGAGTAGGTATTTGATGTTCTACACCATTTGTGCCATTACATCAGTGAGAGACTCAGGATTTCACAACTTCGGTCCAGTTCAGGAACTGAGGGTGCAGAGGCTTTCCTGACATTTGGGCAGCACATTAAAGGCCAGGCAAGAACGCCTGAAAACGGACACAATATTTTCTTTTGATATTTGAAAAAATACATGTTTTTCCACTCCCTTACTCCCCATTTAATGGTTTCCTCATTTGTATTATTTTACTAAAATTGTGTAACTGAGGCATAACCACGCAATTGCTTTTACCCTCTTTCCTAATTTGTAAATGTAATGTTTTTTTAGTAGTTAGTTATTTTCTTGTCTTTTCCTTTATTTTACACAATGTTAAAATATTGTTGCTTAACCTAAAGCACCTTTAGTCCAGTTCCTCTCAGTTCATGTTAACACAACAGACAGCCATGTGACTGTTAGGTCTGTAGGTGTCTCCTCTCCGTGCTAACGGGAATGCTTGTCAGTACTTCCATTCAAACGAAAACAACTGAGCCTCAGTGCGCCTCGTCCTCCCAGAGGAACGAGCTTCCTGCAATTGTCAAGGTCAGACCGTCGTCCAGAGTCACGATCCGTTCATTCAGGACGGTTACAGACCACTAGAAACTCACCCGCCCACCACAACAGCTGTTCCTTCAAACTGCCGTCTCTCCTTAAATCTGTTACACGCTGTCCTCGAATTACCAACCCTTAACCACATGCAAGACATCCTCTTTGCTTTCTTTCCAATTTGCATCTTTTAATTCTTGTGTAGAACCACTCCTTTTAAAAACAAAAAGAAAAAAAAAAGCCCACTTCATATTCTTCTATAAACTGGCTTATTCCAGCAAAGTGATTGAGACCCAATTTTCATCTGGAGGACAATATGATGAGCAAACACTAGTTTTTAACTCTTCAGAGTCCACAAAGATTCCCCAGGACCAAGTAACAAAAAAATAACTATTTCAGTTTTTGTTGTTGTCGTTTTTAGCAAAAGTGCTAAAAAGATAAGACAAAATAATGTACAAAACTTTGACCCTGAGGAATTCTCTGCAATGAAGTCAGTATACTGGCTGCTTGTATTTTTTCTCCCCAAAGAAGCACATATACACAGAAATATTAAAATGTATTTATCTTTTTTTTTTTTTTTTTTGCAACATTTTGTAAAGAAAAATTAAATCAATGCCTTGTGATCAAACTTCTGTGCCACTTCCCAGCTGTGTAGCCTGAGACGGATTTGGACAATGAGGTGCAGCAGGATATAGAAAGAAAGTTGTTGCAGGAAGAGGATTTTTCCACCAGAGGGACGCTATGGGAATGAGACACTCTCCCCCAGCTCAGCTTCCCTTCGCTAATATCACAATTCTCCACTAGGTGGTGCTAACTTCACCTTCACCCAACAAATGTTTTTGCAAATTTGGGTCAATTGAGGCTGAATAGTTGTCAGATCTTGAACGTGAATAATGGGTTGTAATAAAACATTATTGAATTGTCTGTAAAATTTACTGCAATATTTAAAATATCTTTCAGGAAGAAATTAAAATTCTGTCTTTTTATCTGGAAAAGATTTTTAGATTCAAAATGGATTAAACACAGTTGAAAGTTTTTATTTTGTTATAGGGTTTTTATCTCTAAAAATTGTCCTCCTAAACAAAATTAGTTTCCCTCATTTTAATCCATTGAAGAATAAAGTTAAATTACAGCTTTATGTTGACACATTAAATGACCATAAACTTTACATTTTTGGTTTTTGGACTGCATATCATCAATACTTTCCCAAAACAAAACACTGGGGATGCAACCAAACATACAGGTGAGTAGCAAGGGCCAAATCGCAGACTCATTTTGCCCCCCCTCCCTCTCGTGGCAGACCCCTGGTTCTTTGCCAGTCCATGCGGATTCCAGCAGGCTGAGGCACTGTTTGGCGAGCGCTCAGGGCTCAGAGAAATAAATCGCTCTGCCTTACTGCAGCACAGAAATCCGTTTCTAGTGTGAACTTTGCTCAATCTGTTTCTCCTCAGCTCTCGGCAGCCATTGTTTTTCTTATGCGTTATGCAGATATTCTGATGAGGATTCTCATGTACAGCGACTTGCAAAGATACATATATGGCTTCAATCCTTCTACATTTTGTCACGTCACAACCACAATCCTTTAAAAATCAGGAAAAGTGGACTGAAGAAAACTACTGTTGACAGGAAGCTGTAAGAAGTCCTGAGGATGCTTGTGTTCAGTAGAAACAGGAAAGCTTGTCAAAGTTGATGGAAAAGAGGGATGGAGGCAAATACAGAAAAATACAGGAGGGAAACCTGTTTGAAGCTACAAAGATGAGAGATGAAAGTATACCTCCCAGAGGCATAACCCATACAGCCAGAGATCCAGTGGGATTTTTTCTCCCCAAAGAAAAAATAGATTTTCACTCAATTGGGTGTACTCAAACACCCAATTGAGTAACTGAAAACACTGATGCTCTCCATCCAACCTGAGTAAGTTTGAGCTGTTTTACATACAAGAACAAGAATGACTGAAAATTTCTGACTCTAGATGTGCAAAGCTGGTAGAAACATACCGCTGCAGCTGGGACTGTAGTAAAAGTCAGTTCTGTGAAATATCTACTCGGGGACAATGAAACACCTTTCCCTATATCGTCACAAATTTTCTCCACTTTGTGTTGTTCTGTCAAATAAAAACCCAATAAAACAGACTGACACCATAAAATATGGATCAGTTAGGAGGGTGTCAATGCATTTGAAAAGGAACTGTACGTTATCTTCAATATGTTGAAGATTGTTTCATTGACAATGTTTAATGTTCTTTTCTATCTATGTGTGAGCCTATAATTAGTGGCATACAGGAAATATTATTAATGATGGAAGGTTTTCTATGGGTTTTTTTGTGTATCATCTGAGAGCAAACCAGGAGCAAGTGTGCAAGTCATCCACATTCAGGCTTAAAACAATCACTCCCTAAATTGATTTTGACATCTGACCCAACATTTACCTTTATCTGTGGCACTGCATGCTCACTCACCTTTCCCAGCCTGTGAATCTTGGGCCTTCTGGGGCTTCTCAGAGCACACAATGGTGGATGCTGATGTGGACTCTAATTGGACAGCGCTGCTGGAAGATGGCGTAGAAGACGCCAGTCTGAGATTTCCGAGGTCACGCCTGGCGTTGATGCAGCCCAGCGTGGGGTTTGAAAAAGCCGGTCTGACGATGATGGCGTTGCTTCTCGTGGGTGCCCTGGAGCTCAGGGGCGCCTGGGAGACGGGATTCACCTCCGTCGGACTGGACGCCTGTTCCTGGAGCTGTAGAGCCAGAAGTGACACAAAGAGGACCAGAGAGGAAGATCAGTGTTGACAACCAAATCACATGCAGTGGAAATACTGTCATGCGCAATTAAATCACAGGATCAATGATTCACTAAATTACAGTTATCCAATGACAGCTCTGCGTGTACCGAAGCACACACACAGACACGGCTATGACCAGTGACTCTGAGTTTGTGGATGTGAGGGGAGAAAATTATAAGGCAACTTGAAAATCAAGCAGACTTGCTAATCTTCCTCCCTAATCTTACGCCTTCTTAATCAACAGCTCTCCGCCTACAGAATGAGACCGCCGTCCCTCATGAAATCAGCTGCAGAAAACCAAGCTCCTTCCTCCTTCCAGAAACAAACCACTTTATTTATAAGAAACACATTGAATATAAGGATTTGGTAAAGGGTTGTCACACTGACCAAACCTTGTAAAGAAGAGGGGCTCAGCAGAGATCGGCATCTGTCAATAACTTAGAATAATAAAAAGACTGGCGTAGATAAATTAATACATCAGTGCATTGTGCTCTGGAGGCAATGAGCCTCTCTGCTGAAGTGTTCAGAATGTCCTGGTTGCTTTACTAGTGGTCTTCAGGTCATCAGACATCAGACAGTTTACTGTCTTATTAGCAACAATGACCATATCAAGGCAACAAGGCACAAAAAGCAATTATCAGTTGAAATATCAATTAAAATAATCATCACACTGTAAAAACACAAAATCTTACCAAGTAATTTTGGTCCAGTTTCTAGAACAAATATCTTAGTATGCTTGAAATGAGACAAAACTAACTTACAAGTAACTTATCAGCAAGATGTAAGAGCTTGTTTTGAGTCAATACTTCCTTAATATTGGCATAAAAAAAATGAAGTACTAGTCCTATTGGCAGACTATTTTACTTATAACATGGGAAAAAGTCTTGTTATAAGTGAAATTATCTGCCAAAAGAACTAGTATTTTTTACTTAAAAAAAACTCCTATATCTTGCTGATAAGTTACTTGTAAATTAGTTTTGTCGTATTTTATGTTTACTGAGATATTTGCGCTAGAAACTGGACCAAAATTACTTGGTAAGATTTTGTGGGCTTTTTCAGTGTAGATTTTAGTATATAAACAAATACAATTAAAAATGTGTCATATGAAAAACCTAAAATGAAAAATACAAAGTCCAGGACTCTATGTGATGATAAAAAGCTATTCTGATGTTTTTATATGTATTCTGATGTTTTTATATATAATTCACATTTTCTGAGAAACTAAATGTTGATGTTTTTTCAGCTGTAAGCCATAATCATAAAAATTAAACAGAGATTATACACAATATCTATATAATTGGATCTACATGAATGAACTGAATAACTGAAATGAACTTTTTGATGACATTTTAATTTGAGATGTAATATGAGGAGGCTGGCCCAGACTTTGTGGATTCAAGGTACAGACGTTTCTTTTGTGGCAAAGAGGGGAAGGAAAAAAAAAGAACGCAAAACAAACTCGCTCTCAAGGGACTATTCCACAATCCCATCCATCTGCGACTGACGCATTCTCCTTCTCTGGCGTTTTAATTCCCTGATCAAGTTCATCAACCATCTGTTCTGGGGCAGTCTTGAAATCCTGTCTCATGTCAACCTCCTCACACACACCTACACACGCGCACACATCATTTACACACTCATAAACACAGAAACAGAAAGAAAGCGAGCAGAGATAGGAAGCACAGTCCCCCGACAAGACAAGTCTGGAAAGATAATGCAGCCTGTGGGAGGACAGTTGAATACAACTGCCCCAACTACCTCAGAGTGAGCGATGAGGGGTGGGGCGGTATAGACCGGACGGAGTACAGAGAAGAGGGAATGTGGAGAGAAAGGCGATCTGGAAAGAGGCAGGGAGCAAAGGGACAACTGGCCCTGACAGACATTTTCTGCTCCAGAGGAAGGGGACCTGTGAGTAATGTCTGTAAAACGATTGCTACACAGTAAATCATCTGTTTATTACAAAGACCAGTGCACTTAAACATTTAAAACAAGATGCTCCCTCAAAAAAATTTCTGAGTCTAATTACACATTGCGGAAAATTAAACAGGAAAAGTATAAGAATCTGAGAAAAATTCAAAGCCTTTTAAAAATGGGTCCTCAGCTGCTGCTGAAAGTGAACGCTCTCCACCTGACACCTGTGGGCTTAACAAGGGCACTACAGGAGTGAGAGCCGATGGAACAAAGACTGAATGCAGTTGCTCCAACTTACTGGCAGAGGGCGCAGAGTGCTGGTTTCCTCACGTTTCTCCTGTTGGGAGAGAAAGGAGCATTGTTAGTTGATGTAAAAGGTTGCACTTTAAATGTGAGGCGGTATTCTGATCTATATTTGCAGAGTGAAAGCGGAAGAAGTTGGAAGAAGAACAGAGCAAAACTTAAAAATTCTGAAAATGACGTGAAGCATTGGGAGGAATGATGTGTGAAAACCAGACACGGCGTGAGATGCTCTCATTTCTGCTTCAGGCCAGATGAGACCTACAGCTTAGTGTGTGCAAGGTTGCCATGACAACACACCAATGTGGGGGAAAAAAGGTGCCCAGTTACTACTATCAAAAAATTAAACTACTAAAATACAACTACCCCAGAAATGAAACATACAGCTGGTCTTCTGGGACTAATTTATCTACAAAGGTTGATCTTGTCATTTTAGGGTCTGAGCACAAGATCCCACTACAAAGAACTCTGCATATTTGCTCAGATTATCTATGAGTTTAAAATGTTGTCATGATCTAAAACATTTAAGGTTGTTAAGAAAAGGAGAAATCTGTAAGAAAGTAAATACTTTATAAAAATGCCAAAAGCAAATATATTTGAAACAGATAGAAAACTCCATAGAGACATGATGTTTGGTGAAAGCATTGTACATTGGCAGAAACACTCCGTCTCCCCTGTGAAACGTGGTGGTGGCAGAGTTTTCTAAGTCATCTGGTCTAAAATGTTCTTCCCAATAAAATATGTTATTTAGTGACGTACTTTCACTCAATATAGAAGGAACCACAGCAACATTTATGATCACTTCCTGTTTGGCAGATTGTTGTAACATAATGAAGCTTCAGACTAATTTCTAGTCGCCTCTAACTGCATTCCTTGCTGTCAAAATTAATCACTGCCAAATCAAAATTAATATCAAACATGTAGGGTAACATTCCTACAAATAAAATGTTAGTTTAAGATTCCTGCAGCAGAAGTTTGTGTCATAGAATTATTGAAGTATTCAGTGCATGTCTTAAAGTTTTAATAGTTTCAATTGCTTGTTTTAATAATTTCTTCTTGTAATTTACTTCTATTATCCAAAAATTAGCATTTTAGAAATCTACAAATCAACATTTTTAGCATGCCTTTTTAAACTTTTAAAAATATAAATATTTCTAAAGGAGCTGTACAAAAAATACCTGCATTCACTAGTGCATGAAAATAACTTTAAAATAAAGACTTAAAAAGGAAACTAGTTTTTCATAAGCTATGCTAAAAAGCTTTACTGATTGACATAAATCCAAGTAAAAGGATTAAACAATGGGAGTATTCAAGAAAATCTTATTAAAATCGATTTCTTTTTTACTTTAGCATCTTTTTTTTATGTGCTAACAATGATATGCTAAGGAGTGAATTACGGTATAATCACACAAAGAATGTAGGGAAACAAAAATATCTGAATTTCTTTTTCCTCTCTGTCTCCAACGTTTAAGTCATTAATAAGGTCTTCTAAGAGTAACCCACCTTTAAGTTGAAGGAGACTTCGGCTTGTGTTTTCTGAGGGATGTGCTGACACTCACTTTTGACCTCTTGTGTTACCATGATGCTCTTCAAGGTAGTTTGGTGGCTGTGAAGTATAAATGTCACATCATTTTCTAATTTAAAACAGGAAAAAACACTGATGTGGTTTTAATTTTCTGCGTTGTTCACTGCCTGTCATGTAGAAAATCTGTTTTAATAATGGGAAGTAATTACTGCGTGCTGTTCTGAAGACTTGGTGGTGACTTCTTGTCTACAACTGCAGAGTTGATGAATTTGGAGGTCAGTTCATCCACTTCTCCGATTACAAGGACTGAAACGTCTCCATCCCGGCCGAGCAGCCAGCTCACACTCTTACTGTTGGCTGTAAAAAAAAAAAAAAAAAGTTATACAACTTTATTCCCAAATAAATTATTACTTGTTAAATGTAACTAAAGCTAGTTTTTGAATTAATACCATCATAGTTTAATATAAGAGTTAAAAGATAGACGACATACTGAAAGCTACATTTATCAATCACCTCAATTTATTTTAAAAATAAAGTTTTTCTTAAAACCACCACCACAAACATCAGTGTCGTTATTTCTTATTTTTTATTGGGTTTGTTTTCTACACAATTCAGACAACCTGATTTTGTGTTTTAAACTGATAATAAAAAGTAAATGAATGACAGGTTTGTGCTGCAGAGAGGATGGTTAAGAACAGAAAATTATTTTAAAAAGCTGAAATGTCTGATTTTTAGGAATGTGATATCTGCTGAACCATTCTGAATCAAGCTGTCCAGCATTATTCTTGACTGATTTATCACACTCAAATATAGTTAGAAATTAGTCTTTCTTTCCATCTTGGCTTGTAAAAACAGTTATTATATTTTCGTATCATTTATTAGAATAAAATCCCTGATCTGTCTGGTATTTCTGATGACATGCAGCCATGTTGCTGCAGGTCAAGTTTGACTGTGGAAGGTAAAGCTTACAGTCAAAAAAACTATTGTTTCTCACTTGAATAATAAAACATACAGAGCAATGTCATACTTGTATGTAAACAACTGCTGCAAATATTAACATTTTTGGTTTTTATTAATGAATTTTTGGTAGAATATTTAAAGTTTAACTATAGTTTGATGCCTGCTGGTAGTTGGTAGCCCATCTACTGTTCAGAGTGGTTTTCTTTGGAGATCTTTTAGTGCTTTAAATATGCATTCACAATAAGAATGCACCCAAATGAACTACATAGCATATGAACTACATAGCATATGTAGTTCATTTAGTAATTTATGGCATCTGTAGATGGACTTGGAATCCAGAGACTCTAGTTTATTTGTCACTCATTAGCTTATATTTTAGAAACAGTAGAGTACTCACTATTTAGATGCAGGGAGACTCCTATTATTGCAACCCAGAAAAGGAATTAGAACGAACTTAGAATCCAGAAAAAAATTCTTCCAAAACAGGAACATTTATTTTTATTATTACTTAGAAACTGTGGAGTACTCATTACTTTTACAAATTTAGAGCACACTTAGAAAGTCCAGAGAATACTTACTTATACTTATTTAGCAACACAGAACAGGGATTAGAACTCTGTTCCAGAAAAACCAACCCCGAATAGGAGTACCTAGTTTATTTATTTTGGATCAACATTATTAGCTTTTTCTTCTTTTGCTCTTTCTTTTGGTTTGTTATTTTGTTTGTATTTCCTTTTAAATCCTGTAAAGCACTTTGTATTGCCTCGTTGCTGAAAATGTGCTAGATAAATAAAATTACCTCTACCTTTACCTTATAGATATTTAGATAGTCTGATCTGATTGGAAGGCAGAAATTGCATATGACTAGTTTTACGTTTAACATTGAGGATATATTGACTTTTCAATCAATAACTCTCCCTAATGTTGCATAAATTTTATAGTGAGTTTAGCTGTATCTGACAAAAATCCAAGAATATTCCTTCATCTTTCATATTTTGGAGCAGAGTGTTTCTCGGAGCATTAAATTCATCCTTACTTCTGATGGGCTAAACTGGGTTTAACAAGAGTCGGTTTCTGATATATCAAGGTTACAGAGAGTTACAGCTTTAAGCCTGATTTAATTTCCCATCATACATCTCCTATTGCTTTAAGTCAGTTTAATGAGGTGACGGAGTAACCGGAGCTAATCAGAAAGAAAGGGAGCAACATTGGACATGATCTTGTTTTCACTTTTTTTCAAAACTGAAAAATACTACGGCAAATTCTAGACTATTCCAGGAACCTTTCATGATTTTTTTTCCTGTTGTTGGTAAAATCTTTGCAGATTTCCTATCTACTCATTGCAGATGAATGCCTGTGCAAACACTTGGCCTCATCTGATTGGCTACTGCTCAGCTGATTCTTTGAAAAACACTGCAAACTTATCAACAGTGTATCTAATGTGAATCTCTGCTTAAATAGCTGCTGGGAATGGAAGAAATGATCAACAGACGCTCGTCGGACTGAGTCAGCTCACAGAAGGTTTATATACTATGTAAACAGATTAGGAAGCCGGGGGAAAAACCCAGTCACACTGGTTTTCCTCTCATCATCACTTCTGACCAGTACTTAAAAGTTGAATACCCATCTTCTTAACCCAAGACGCACTGATAGATAACCGGCACCTTCAGTTGTCTTTGTGTGATTTAGCAGCACAAAGCCACATGGACACTTGTAACTGAACAAACGTGTGTCACTGCCATGTGACTGTGGGAGCTGAGAAGTCAATTTATTCAGATAGCACAGCCAACACAGTCCCAGGGCGAGAGCTTGCTGGGTGAAAACATACATTCACGGTGAGCTGGTTGCACCAGTCTGCCCTGTCGATCGCATTCCTACCCAGCATACCAGGATCGCAGCGAAAACACGGAGTTCACAAACAAAGGTGATATATCAGGTGCACACCGGATTTATTTAATGTGTCAGCTTCTCATTTCTAATAACAAGCAGAATAAAATAAGATGAAATTTTTAATTTGGGGAATGTGCCAGTTCCAGTGTGTGTTCCTGAAATTTTCAAAATTGTTCTGGATACATTTTTTTATGTCAGCAGACTGCCTGCATAAAAACAAAAATAGAGTAGAATGCCATCATACTGAAGGTATTAATAGGATTTAGCATAAAATACAGGTTAACCACAAAGATCAGATGATCAGAAAAGCCTCAGGGCTAAACATGAGCTCATATAAGAGAAACATCAAAATTTATTCTGTCTACAAAAAAAAGAAAAAAAAAATGTTTCCACCTTCTCAGACAGTTAAACATATGTTTGCAGCATACTTCCTGTTTTGCTCTCTGCTAATTGTTTGAAGGATTTAGTCTTGACTCACTTCCTATTTTCCCCCCACAGCAGCACAACATCCACTGTTTCCTCTAAAGGAAAAACGGAAAAGGGAAAACGAGGCGCATGGAAGCGTTGCCACTTTGAGTTCTCAGCTTGCAGTCTCCGTTGCGAGGCTGCAAAGGACAGCTGCATCAGCCATTAAAGACAAAGAAAGGCCACTGTTCCTTCACTCTGAGCAGCAGTTCATAGGAAGATCCTTGTGATTAGCGAGAAGACAGAAGGGTTAATTCACACACTGCGATGTGCCTTTAAGTGACTCTAGGTCATGCTGTCATTTTGTGATTTTGTCTTGTGAAAATAGCCTAAAAGAGCGTTTTGCTGTGTCCGGGTTATTACACAACACTTTCTCACTTTATAGCTCCCAACAAGGACAACCGAGACAAAATGTGGACTGACCACATTCTGCAGAGCAGCGTCCTGAGTTCCTGGCTGCTCAGTTGTTGACTGTTTCAGTCTGTTAACTCCAACGGTTGCACCTGATAAACAAGGATACTATTTAAAATCCATGAGTAATTTCCCCTCTGCTGAGATTTCTTTTTTTTTTTTCTCCCAGTATTTTCATCAAGCATCTGCTTCCTGCTTGGTTCTACACAAAACCGTGCATTTTAGAATGTGTTGTTAAATGGCCCATCACAAAACAACCAGGAAATAAAATACACAGTGCCTTGCAAATATTTGTATACCCTTTTAAATTTTTCACAATTTTTCATGTAACAACCATAAACCCTGATGTACCGTACTGGGATTTTTTTGTCTGATAGACAAAAATAAAAGCAGGGCACAGTTGTGAAACAGAAAAATTAAACAAATAAACATGAATTTCAAAACTTCCATGAGTAAAAATCTAAAAAGTGTTTCATCATCTGAAACACTGGGAGTAATTTAATCTCAGCATAAATTCAGTTGACTTCTGATGTTTCTTAGAGACCATTAGTGAACAAACAGTTTCATGATGACCAAGGAACACAGCAGATAGCTCAATTATAAAGTTAGGAGATTAAATCTCTGGCAGTACTTATAAATTTAACAAGATGCTTTTCATCTAATCTGACTTTGTCGTAAAATAGCTCAACGTAAAAAAAAATTCTTATTTTACGAATAAGAATGGGAAAAAAGTTCAGTCTCTAGTTTTGCAAAAACAAATCTACCCCAAAAGACTTACAAATACAGTAAAGGGTGTCCTAATACTTGAAAACAAACAATTTATACTTTTGTAGAAGGGAATTTTTAAAACCACTCAGTCCTTTCTTTGCCCTTCACAATGCTGCATCACTTTGTGTTGGTCTAGCACATAAAAGCTGTATAAAATGCTTGAAGGTTTACAGTTGCAACAAGTGAAAAGGTTTTCAGGGGTGTGAATACTTCTGCAACACACTGAATATTTGTGAATGGCATTTATGTCAGACCTATGCTGCTCTTCTTTTAGACAGTTTTATTTGCCGTAAAACACTCACTGCGGCGTATTTACAGCGTATCAGAGTGGGAACATCTGTGAGTGAAATGCTAACATTAGTTTATTCATCATTAATCAGGGGGAACTTGTTTATGGTCCTGAGGTATTCATCGTGCTTTCTGTTTCAGCTCTGAGTATGTTTGCAAACAGCTGCTTAAAGAATGGAGAACATGAGCTAAAGCGGCAACAGGACAACCAGAGGCTTAGGGAACATTTCACAAGCAACGCACAGACATCTCCACAATCCCCTTCTCGAGGTCTGTGAGTCTATCAGGCGTTTTGCAGGAGACTGCACAAACATCTTAAGTGAAGGGATTTCGAATGAGGATCTCAGGTGGTTTGAGTGACAACCTGCACCGCTGTGCAGCCTCTTCTTTAAAGAGACAGGACGTATGAAAGTATAACTGTGTTCAACACGGCAGCAGCCCGTGCCGTCCGATCACTTTTTATTTTGGCAGATTCAGATTGATAAATTGCAAATAATTCACTAGTAGGTGTAATAAAGTAACAGAAAACCTACAGACTTAAAATCCACACCGGGCGAGATGATGATTTTGTGTGACTAAAATCAATAATCGAAAGGGGATGTGTTAAAAAAATAATAGTGTGGTGAAGTCATTCATTCTGTGAACAAAGAGGTGCCAAACAGGAGGTCGATATGAGAGGATAAAGAGTTCAATAAGCTTTTATGGGGCATTCTTCTGCAAGCACCTAAGCATCGTACTAGGATTACAAAGTTGATCGAAAAGCTGGAAATACGCAAAGAAGTGCTAAAAATGACAGGCTGCTCAGCTGATATGATCTCAGAGGCTTTAAAAACGGAAAAACACAACAATGTGGAAGAAAACAGAGAAGTGATATTTGAAGAGATCAAAGGATGAAGGTTTCTGAGTTATTGCCTGTATGTACAGTATGTACTGCAACAAATAGAAGATGATAATCAAAATCCAAGGCAAAAGAAGTCCAAAGCACTTTGTTTTGAAGAGGAAAGGTGCAACATTTTAAAGAACTTAAAGCAATGTCACTTATTACACTAAAACATCTATGTATATTGTTAAGCTCAGGGTCCCAAGTATCTTGGTACAGACAAGCCTCTCATACTGTGGTGTCAAAACTACGATTAGATGTTGGCAATCGGGCAATCAGTTTGAAAACATCACATTAAAAAAGAGGTTATGCTGCCTTATGCTGAATAGGAAATAGCTTTGAAATGGGTGTTCCAACAAAACAATGAACACAAACACACCAGCGAGAGAACAGCATTCTGGTTCCAGACCAACAAGATTAACACGATGGAGAGCTCAGCCAAATCCTCTGACCTAAATGCAAAAAGAAAAGAAAACCTATAGGGTGACATGAAAAGAAAAATTGTTTCTGACGACAACCGAAGCAAAACAGGGGAATAAAGTCCAATCGTACTGAGCTGGAACAAATGTTCACCACAGCCAGAATTTGGTCAACTACATGAAAACAAGAGATGTGAAACAATTATCACAAAAAAATCAATCACTGGGTCAGGGATTCTAGCATTTACAGTTTATACAGTGAATGTCTGAGTTTGTATAGAAATGTTTTGATTTGCAATAGAGCATGTGGTGTATACATGCAGTTTTGTGTATGGGGGGTAAAAAAAGTTATTAGAAAGGATTCTGAGCTTATTTTGAACATGAACATTTCAGTGTCTGGTCGGCGGGGTTACCGTTTCTTGGTTTTGTCCCCTTCGACTGGGCAGCGCCTCCCTCCCTCTCCAGCTTCTCCTCGTGCTCTTTCCAGCGTCGGACCTGCTCCTCGCGCATCTTCAAGAAAAGCGTCTTTTTCTGCTCCTCGTTCAGAGCTTCCAGAACGTCGGGGTCGATGTACATGTCCTTTAAAATTTGCTGCAGCATTCTGGCGGCGGGATATATTATTTATTTTTTTTATCTAGTGTGACTGGGAGAAGTAGAGAGAGGGTCTCATGGGCCGACTGCTGGAGGTGATAGTTTATAGTCTCATCCTGTTAGAGTTTCCTGTCTTCTTTAGCCTAGCAACAACCCACACAAACTTTTCTCTATGAATCACAATGCATGCATATCTTCTCACAATGTCACACACACACTTGAAACCCTGTTTCCTTTCTTTTTTCTACTCCCTACCCTGCTAAGACATCAGATTTTTGGAGGCCATCTTTGGGGAAAAATCTATGGAGAAAAAACAGACAACAGACAGAAGATCATGTTATTCCCTCAATTTGATATGCAATGCTACATATATTCCTTGGAAGACTACTTCGTCTTGCAAACTCTCTCTTTTTTGTTTATTTTTAATTTAAAAAAATAAAATGACCAAATGTTTTTGGAATCATTTGGTCTAAAATTATACACCAGTTTTTATCTTGTTCTTCCCTTCAAGAACACGGAAGATCCCAAAGCCTGTTTCTGCTCCGACAGAGAGGCTGATGTCAAGAATGGGAGGAGATTCCAGAGGAACGGGACCGATTCTGTCATCAGCTGCCGACCTCACTCCTTCCCCTCCCCAACACGCATCCCTTCCACTAAACCATGTTCTTGTCTCCTCACAAGCTAAGCACGATAGCAGCTCCATTTTAGCATGTTCGGAGTCAGCTGTTGGACATAAAGAAGTTGGTCATATCTTCGGAGAATGTGGGCCAGTCTTCCCAGCAGTGAGAGTGAAATTGGCTCCTCTGCTTTCTGCGATAAGTTAAACAAAGGCTTCCACCAGCAGTAACAACACTTGGAGGGAAAGAAAGGTTTTGCTCAAACTGACACATTAGTGGGATACAGACTGCTGTCTGCTACACACTGCAGAGGAGGAGGGGGGCATTTAGAGGGAAACCCAGGGGGGGAAAAACAGGAAATGTGAGGGAGGAAAGTGAGTGATCAAACAACAGAAGGTAAAATGGGTAGAATTTGTTCAAGTACTCACAGTGGGATGTAGAGAGCCGCCGCTCCACAGCACAGTGTGCTAACTGAGCTGAGAGTCAGAGAGCCTGTGGGTCCTCCTCGTCTTTGTGTGTGTGACTGGCTGATGACATCACAGCATTCCACAGTTCTCCCTCCCTCCCTCTCCACGGGCTCGCTTGGTCTCTCTCTCTCACACACACACGCACGCACATGCCCGCATACACACATATATATCTCAAATAATTGGAAGACTGCAATCCAGGAAACACTTTGGGAATATTAAAAAGAAGAAATGAGAAGAAAACTGCTTCATTTAAAGATTGCAGCTCACATCTGGAATTCACCCTGATCATGAGTAACGTAGAGCTGCTAGCATCAGCTAAAACAACTAAAACATATGACACCCTGCAGAATCATTGGCACTTTATTGGACTCTATCAGGCTTTTAAAAAGTGACGCAATAAAACAGTATCATCTGGGGTGGTAACATAACATTGGAGGGAAAGAAAGGTTTGGCTCAAACTGACACATTAGTGGGATACAGACTGCTGTCTGCTACACACTGCACAAGAGTGTTTAATTTTTTAAAATTAAACATACGTCCTCAAACTAAAAGCATTGTGAAATGTTCTGTTTTAGGATTATGTGACAGCAGTAAAAATTGAATAAGGTTTTTTGCAAATCTTCATCTGGAAAAACAAACTAACAAACTAACAAAACACAGCAAGGTCCCAGAAAAACACATATTTTCTTTATAAGAAAAGAAGAGACAAAAATACATGAAAACATGTTACTAAATAAATAAATAACAAAATAAAACTGACAAAAAACATTTTAATGTATTTCATTTCTCTTAAGTACCTTTTTAAAAATTTATTTTATATTTATTTTCCGAAATGTCACTACTGCTGTGAAATGTAGCTAAATTAGGTCAGATTTGGCATTTCAAAAAGATTTGTAAATACCTATTTAAACAATGTAACCATTCCATGCGAAGTACACCACACTGTAGAACAAACATTAATCATACATATCTGTTGAAACACCAATGAATAATATTTCCCTTTGTTCCATAACGTCTCCCAACAAATCAATCTTCTAAAAGGTTCCTACTGCTGGCTGAAATTTCAAGTTAGAACTTTCGCTTAGCCAGTCATTCATAGGTAAAGGTCTCCATCTAGCGGCCGTAAGGAAAATGTCCCTGCAATGAATTACGTCACTGGCAAAGCCTGGCCCCGACTACAGCAGAAAATTAAAGTTCATTTACAAAAAATGGCAGCGGCATTATAAACAAAATCATCGCCCCTCGCACACATACTACCACCACATTACTGTATAAATGTTCACCATGTCACCACAAATATATATGGAAGCAAATACAGAAAGCAAAAAGCATCCAATTTTAACTAAGGAGGTGTAGCAGGACCATCAGTTGATAGAGGTAAGTTTCAACTGAAATAAAATACAAATTTGACCTCCTTTCACGGCCTGCTGTCGATATGTCCTTTCTGTTTCAAACTAAAACCTGTTCGAGTTCAACCCAGAACCTACATAACGAGTCGTGTTGGTATAGGGCCTACACTAGTTAGCGTCTTTGCTGAGATTTCCTCATGTTCACCCCTTGCCACAAGTAAGTTTAAACAATTTCATGAGAAATATTCTACAGAAAGGCCCGCGAATGTGCGTGAAACACTCACCGTGGTCGCTTTGGAAGGGTAATACAGGTATACCTTAGGTTTCTGTGTTTTTTCCAGAATGCATTGTGAAGAGCCAAATGCGATTGGAAGCAAAAATTAAATTATTTTCTGAAATAAACTTGCGTGTGCCGTGAGTCAACATCAACTTGTGTTGTGACCCTAAAACCAATAATTTCTATAAGATATAATTTCTGTCAACAGTATTTCTGAGACCGATGTCTCTAAAAATGTTACCTTCATCAAAGCATAATGCATTGAATCCTTTTCTTGATTTCCGCCATCTAGCGGCTAACACAAGAATTACATGTGATAAGTACAAGTTTTATTCAACGGTTCAAAAGCTGTGTGCCCCTTACAATAATAGAGCTTAAAATCCTTTAAAAATATAAAGGGGGAATTGTTTTTTTTTTTTTTCTTTAGAGTCTGGTGGTAAAAATATGTGTTCAACTAAAGTCATAATTTAGATACGGACAGAATGCTGCACACACATTTTAATATCAGACAAAGATAACCTGAGTAAATAAAAAAATAATTTAAAAAATCTGGTTTTGAAAGAATATTTGATGTGTTAAGGAACAAAAGCTATCCAAATCAACCTTAAGTAAACAGTAATTGCTAACACTTGTCAAATAAATTAATTGACTCTGAACATGTTTTTAAAATTTGACGTCACTTATGGTAACTACATTCTCAGTCGTCATCAGTTCTAAGCAACCAAAAATGTACCATTTAATTTTTGCCATAAAACATCTTCATGATCCCCAAGACTCTTGGGAAAATGTTTCATGAAGTCGAGAGAAAAAAAAAAATTTTTTTGCAAAGTATATCTTCTGTTATACTGAAGCCATATCAGAATTTCCAAGGACTTCTGATATGACTTCTGATATAGTAAAACAAACAAACAAAAACTCTACCAATAGTCAGTCTGGACTTAATTCCAATTAGGATACAGTAGCATGTCCTTAAACAGGATGTTCTTTCTCAAATGCCATCATATCTTGCTTAATTAAAACAATTCAAAAGAAAATATTTTTTTGACTCTGGACATCGTTAGTATAATTCAGCAATAGAATCATGTAAAGAGATGAATATCTTGTCAAAAACAATTGCGCTATGAATTTGTTTTAAACTTGTGTTTTGTATCAAGCATTAAAGGGTTAAACAGAAATGTGATTGATGCAGAGGACCACAAATCCCAGTCAGTCTAGATGATTAGAGAACAAAGTAATGCTTTATTTTACAGCCTGGCATTTGTTACATATACAGTACTTTGAAATTTTCCAAGAAGACATAAGTCATTAAATAGTTGAAAGGTTTGCATGTTGGAGGCTGTAAAATTAAGCTTTAGTAATTAGTATCATCGCAAACGCAGATTCAGACATTGTAGACAACACTACATCAAAAATAAACTTTTTCTTGCTCCCCAACCCTCCTGCACAGGAAACAAAACATGGGGGGGAAGACACAAATTTTTTTTTATGTAGATTCCCCCTGAGTGGGAGAAATAAATTTATTCTTTCTTTTAAATTTGTCAAATGTACATAAATTATACTTAATGCATCAAATGAGCAAATCATATATACCATCTGAACAAAAAAGAGGCAACATAAGAGAAAGAACGACATTCTTTGATGAGATCATTGTTAAACAAGTATTGGTCAGGCGTTTCATTAACCTGGGAAAAGCAAAGTGCTACACACAACAACCACTGAAGACAGTTCACCATACATCTTAATGAGGATTAGACTGAAGCACCTTTTCTTAGCTTAAAGCTAAAAATGGAGATTTCTTCTTTTTTTTCCTTAAAAAACCAAAATAAAAACAACCTCCATTTGGATGTTTATAGTCTATCTTCAACAACCCACGACCCTTTTCTTAGAGGGGCACATTTGCAGTGACAATATTCTGTTTCAAGTTAAAGTACATATGTGAACTGCTTGACCCAACAGGCTGCTAAGACCCTTGGTTTCCGCTTTTTTTTTTTTTTTTCTCTCCAGGGTGAAACTTTGAGTGCAAATAAAGGCGTACAACTTCTTCATGAGAAAAACACATGGAATTCAGTCACATGCTTTTCAAATTATAATCATATATTTAATTGATATACATATATTGCCACCATTGGCACATATGATATTGCACACAGTGATGAAATGTTGCACAGGAAAACAAAAATAAAATAGATATATCTCTTTCTTTCATGGACAAAAACATTCCAAAATCACAAATAAAGTGGAATAATGCTGAAAAGGTAGAGTTACATTTAAATTAGAGGGAAAAAAAATAATTATGTTCGCTACTCCCCGTTTACTGCCACATATAACCACCACTTAACCATTTTAGCTGGAAAATTAGCAATTTAAGTGGGGTGGGGGGCTTACCGTCGAGATCTTATTTCACAGAATTAGCCCCCGCTCAGCGAGACACAAGCCTGCCCCTCTGGATCGTCTTGCATCGAGGTGACCACCCCTTCCATGTTTACATGTAGGCCGATACCTGGATGGCTAAAAAGGGGATGGCAATGGAGTTATATTGGGAAGAAAGGAAGGTAGCAGAAAGAGAGTTAAGAATTCTGCTCCCAGGATTTGTAGCAAACCCTTTTAGCACCACGAGTCGTGCGCTAGCACACAAGGGGGCCGAGACAAAACTGGAAGAAGAAGAAAAAGAAGCGTGAAAAAGAAAAGCTAAAACTGCAATCCAAAGCACCAGGCCAGCGTGTAAGCATGCGGAGTGTGTAAGGCACCAGGTTGTTTTACATGCTGAAAGTGGACGCTCCCCCGTACAGGTGTGGCTTAGGATTTAATCCGGATGCTCCCGAAAAATAAGGTGGTCAAGGAAAAGGACAGTCTAGTTTTGCTGGTTTCCAGTCAATTGGAAGGCGGGAGCAATCGTTTGATTCAATGATGAGGTAAATCTGAAATAATCTGATTGTTGCCAGTTTCTCTGGAGTTTACTGACAAAAGAGTTTATAAAACTGCTATCGAACATCTATGAGATGCGACTGAACTGGTTCCAGAACCAGTCTTTTTAACAAGTGGCAGCCCGAATATTTACAAATAGACCAGACTGCCTCCAATCCCAAATCTGACGTAAAGCTGCAAGCGTGCATCCAACGTAACCACTCAGGCCTTAAACTTGTAGGGCTAAAATTGGAGAACCACCAACAGGTGACTAAACCCCCTCCTCATCATCTTCCTCCTCCTCAGCTGAGCCAGGTGTGCACCTTGGGTGGGGGTGGGGTTCCTTCTAAACCAACGGTGATATTCTGATTACTATTTATGCTTTAACTATGCCGAAGCCTTTTGGATAAGTACTCAAACTTGAGATTCGTATCAATGAAACGGTTCGTATAGTGCAGGTTAACATGCAGCAACAGCACTCCTTGGCACCATGTAGACTCTTATGACTGAACAAGATCACAAAAAGATGTTTCAGATAGAAATGCACCGATCATTTACCCAGATGATGACCTTTCCCCACCAAAAGCTAACAGCACATGTTGCAATTTGGAGTCTGTTAAACATCCATATGGCGAAGTTTAAAGAGAATCACAAAACGTTACTGGCCAAAATAAAAAGTGATCGGTGCATCTCTAAAGACGAAACATATCAACAAAAAAGTTACTATTACGGTCGAGATGCACCAAACAATCAATTGGAATCAGACGACTGTGCCGTGATCGACTCTGATCGGATATATGCAGGTCAAATAATGGGGGGGAAAAAAAGCTTTTTCTATTCTCTAAATGCATAAAAAAAGAACGCATCAACAAATTTAATTTCTAATAGACCGTGACAAACACAAAAGAATTAGCTGGTTGGATTTTAAAGAAAACCATCAATCGTGATCTGTGCATCTCCATTTCCACTAATTTCGATGCGTCTCTGCATTTAACTGGGCCAATTAACACAGCTTGTGTGTAAGGGCGTGTGTCTTGTTAAATAATTTGCAAATTGGGCAAATTGCTACATGTTGTCACCGCATTTCCTCTATCAAATATACATAACGTACCTTTTATAATTACCACATTGCATCAACAACGAGACAGAAAGGTAATCTATAATATATCGATCTGCATGGCAACAATTTCAACTCAAACAAAAAAAAAGAAAAATTACAATATCTATATTTCTTTGAATGCCTCTAGCAACGGTCATGTCAACTGTTGACCAGTTCAATATAAATCGATTTATCCGAAATGCATATTGCACAACAAAGATAGCACTTATTTCATTTCATGAAAATGCCTATATATTCCTTTTTTTTAATATACTGCATGACATCTAACCAGTTTCCATAGCAGGCCTAGCCCTCATATATGATTTATGTGTAAACACATCTCTACTCACAGGTAAAGGTAAATAGGATGGCAAGTACATGTGACAACCTTTTAAAAAGATTTGGAATTTTGTTTAGTTTTTGTTTTTTTGAAAAATTAAAATATCTGATTTGTGCTGAAGACATTAGCTCACATGTAAAGGACCCCCGCCCCCTCATATTTCCGTTTGAACATTGCAAACACTTTTTTTCCTCCTTTTTTTTTTAACAATAGCTTTAACTGGTACAAAAGTTCTCTGTTAATAAGGGAAATAAACACTCCGTTCAATATTGTTTGTCAAGTAGGAATCAATGTTCAAATATAATGTTATTACTTTGTTTAGCAGCCTGTTACTGTATTAATGGTGATAAGTGGGGTAACATCCAGCGATGAGTGACAACATGTCATAACTGTCAGGTTGTGGTTTCTTATACTGAGAGTGATGCTCCCTTGGAGTTAAACCTTTACAGTTAAAATATTTAGATTCTTTCTTTATACAGTAGAGTTTTTACTTTAATTCTCTTATTATTTTTCATTACTCTTGCACGTTTTCTCTATTATCAATCCTCGTCCCCATCGTCCGCCTGCATCTCCTCTTGTTGCTGCAGCTCGCATGCCCTTTTCTCCCGCTGCTTCTCCTGGATCTTCTTCATCTCCTCGGCGTATTTACAGAAAGTATTCCCGAATTTGGACCACACTTTGTAGGGCACCGTAATAGAGTTGCGGTAGGTGGGTTTTACCTCGCTCACCCTCATAAACACGCCGTACTTATTGGAGCCGACGTCGAAGAAAAACCGCTTGTTGTCCACAGTCAACGACGATCCCTCCGGCAGCTCCGCGGGCTCGTCCTCTACGCCGTAATCGTCAATAAGTTTAGCCAGAGCGTCGCGAAACTCAATAAGTCCCTGTGCGGGCAGAGCGATCGTCTGGCCTTGCGTCGATCCCAACCCGGGCCCCCGGTTAACGGTCTGTCTGATCCGCAGAAACCGTCCTCTCTGGTTCTCTTTCAGATCCATATAGTATTTCCGATTCTCCCGGACCAGGAACTCACTTTTCAGCGCCCGCCTGGGCTCGTCCTGTACCATCCCAGGGTTGCTCGGTCCCAGCTGGGCGTAGTGCTCGATGAAGTCCCCCAAGTAGTCTCGGAACTCGACCGCCACGGACATGGAGAGAGTGAGGCGGCTCTTGTTTCCGCCGGCCCCGACTTCGGCTATCTTCAAGAAGCGGCCCTTCGCGTTCTGCTTAACGTCCAAATAGAAGCGCTTGTTCTGGATGTCGACCCGCTTAGACGCCAGCTCCTGCGTCTCATGCTGGAGCCCGGAAGCCGAGCCCGCCCCTCCTGCCGCTAGGTGCATGGAGCCGAAGCCTGGGCCCGTGGCCGCTCCTCCCTGCTCACTTCCACTGTCTCTGTCCGCCATGATGCTGCCTGCCTGCCTCGCCTGCCTTCTCCTTCCGTCTGCTGCAAAGCCACGGCCAGCTGAGCCCGTGCTCGGAGCTCTCGCGAGATCTACACAGAGGTATAAAATAGCGAGGAAAGGGAAAGGGAGGGTGCGTTAATGCAGATCGAATACTGCTGCTGAGTTCTCCATCTCCCGGTGTTTTCCTAATGTCAGGATCTATCTTTTCGCTTCAAGTAAAACGAAACTTACGAATTCCACAAATTAATATCAGTTTCGATTCTTCAGGACACTAGACGAAAAAACCGGTACTTTTTCTTTGTCTTTTTCTAATGCTGATTAACTGAAAAGCATTAGAATGTATGTAACTAACTAGCCAAAAATATATATATTGTGTGTGTTTTTTAAAATCTTTTCAAAATCATATCAATCAAAGGTTTTAATTGCCTCAAGGCTGTTTCTTTAAATCGCGTTTTCGTTTCATAGTACCCTGTGGGCACCATAAGGAGAAAAAAAAAACAAAAAAAAAAAACATAAAATCATAGGTCAGTCTAGTCATGTCTGTTTTGTGACGGCAGAGATGTGGTGTTCTGTGTCTGTAGCAGACATTAGACCCACCTCTCTTTTCCAGCAAAGAGTCAGCAGGATGACTTATTATGAAAATGTAAATATTCTCCATTTTATAATTAAGGAATCTTCACACATTTCCATAATGATCTTGGCATGGCTATTGTGAGTCATTAAGTCACTTTCTCCAAATGATTAAAAACAAGTCAAAGCAAGAAATGTACAGAATCCGACAGGCTGTTTGGGTGCTTTCATTCACGTCCCCTCCATTTTAAACTGAACAGTTATGGTACGCTTGTAACCTCAACCCGCGCTTTGGGGAATAAAAAAAACCTTATTTATTTTAATATTTACTTTAAAGCCAACATGGCCTGCCGCCGTATTGATATTGGCGGTTGCCACGTTGCTTGGGGCCTTTAATTAGCACAGAGGCCTCTCTCCTCCCCGCTGTTTGGCCGCACATCGTTTACGAGTCATTCCTTATACTTATTCTACGGGTTTTCCGCACTCACGAATCAGGCGGCAGATCTTTCTTTGTAAATGTCTGCTGAGTGACACTACACGCCCTGCTGTGCAGTAGGACCACGATCAGTAGTAGCATGTTGTCACAGTTAAGCCACATTTTGCCAAAAGGCACGCGGTCAACTTTGAATGAAGGCATTTATATTCAAAAACTGTTACCAGCGTGATAAGTAATTTGTATATTTGTTGTCTAAACTAGCTAATTGGGCGACGCATCTCCTTCATAGCACACAAAAAAAGAAAACTAAAAATAAATAAATAAAAAACCTGCAGCCTATGGAGGTTTATAACTGGAGCACATTTTTTTCCCTGCACACTGTCGTACCCAACTATTCAACTAGAACTAATACAACTTTTATAATAAAATGAAAAAACAACAACAACAAATAACTAAAAATGTAAAATAATGCATAATAAATTCATTTATTGAAGTTAAAATATATACCTATATATACTTTTTTCTTTTTTCTAAAAAAAGGGAAAGTCGTCGTTTTATGCCAGTCTAATAAAAACATATCGTAAATAAAAATAGGTGGAAAAATATACATTGAGCTGTTTCTGGTCCACTATATGATTAACCGTTGGTTAATTTATATTTTAAATATGTTTTAACGCCATTTTAAGCAGATGTTTTTCAGTGCTTTAATTAATGTTCAAATAAAATTCACATCTAAAAACAAAACAAAGGATAACAATAGTAGATCACATCGCCAACAGGCCGTTTCACTGAGTTGAATAAAATTTCTATGAAATGTGTGAGCACCGACACAGGAGATTTAATACAAATAAAATGATAAAATAAATAAATAAATAAAAAACGTGATTATTTTTTGGCCCAAACATTGACTTATGCGGTCACGGTCTCCTCTTTTTTTTTCTCCGTTTCACATTTAATATAAGTTACTTTTAATAATAATAGCAAACAAAATTTTTACGTACAATGAAGGCCATATCATAAAAGAGTAATTCAGTATTTTTCTGCTTTCCAAAGGCACTTTGAAGGTTCCGGGTGAAAAGTAGTCTAACATCCAAACAATACTGCTAATTGCTTAGATATGAAACTTTTTTCACAGTTTTAGATCCAAAATTAGTTTTAAAAAAAACTGTTGATGAAGAATAAAATATTAAGCAAAAGATTTTTAAAAAAATCCAAAATTACAAAAAAAACCCCACAAAATAAATATTTTTAAGAGGAAATAATTATTTTTGATACCCAGAGCAATAAAAATACTGAATATATAAATATCTTAAGTGATGGCTCATTTATATTCCTTATCAATGGAAGTCAATGTAAGAAAGTAAAATAAATTAATAAGTCGATGTCTGAATCAAAATTTTGAGATGCACTTAGACTGTATTTTGAAGGCCTGGAGAGATTTGATCAGTTTTCTTTTGTTACATTTCTTTATTTAACCATTACTTTCCATACCTGAAAGGTATCCCATTCTAATATGTAGCGTATTAATATTTTAGAGTGCGAAAACGTGCTCGTTTTATCCTGGATGCTGTCCAAGAATGATCCGTGAAGCAGGTATAAAATGAAACATTATTTTTGCGTGACAAATTATGAGTTGTGACAATGCATCAGATATTTATTTATTTATTTATTTTAGTTTAAAATACGTGTATTGTTTTAAAACGTTTACATAGTCTAAAATAAGCGGATTTATTTATTTATTTTACATTTATTTATTTTATTTATATACAGAGGACAACTGTGACATACATAAGTCTAATTGTTGTGTTATTAACGTTTCTTAAGCGTATAACCTCGGTTTTATAAATGCCTGCGTCGTTTTGCCCATTGCACAACCAAACTTCAGCAGAGTTTTAGATCCAAAAACCTGGTCAACATATTTGTTTACCAGCATTTTTTTCTCCCTCCCTTCTTCCTGGCTTTCTTTCCTTGCTGGCTGATTCATTTATTGCTCCACTATACGAACAACCAACCTATCAACTTATTTACATGCTGTCAGTGGGTCACCTTATGTTTATTGAGGTGTTTTTTAATGGTGGACAAAAAAGTATTTTTGTTCGGATCCAAAACAGGCTTCTGTCTCAATATTAAGGATCTGTCGCAGTTAGAGGAAGCCATACCCCGTAATCTCCTCTCAAAGTTTTGCCCTACATCCCAGCACCGAAATGCTGCGTGGCGACGCTCCAGACGACAGCTCCGTCGCTGCTCCCGATCAGCCATATGTGGAGATGTCATGCTTTGGAAACTCTGCAGAGCGCTGTCATATGCTTGGTCGCACGTCACGGCACTTCGATAGGACGGCTATGACAACCCAAATCGCAACTATACGCACAGAATTTCGTTCCACAGACCGTGGATTTCCTGCTGTAACCTTACCTTTCTTTTCCCCCCCGCAGCTCCGTCTACGGGACTGAGAGCCTTTTACAACCTAGACAGCGCAACGCAGGCGACGAGACGAGGCGGAGGACTCATGGACAGACGCTCGAACAGCCCCTTCTTTAGCAGCACACAACACTACATCTGCCTGCTTCACAAGATGGACCAGAAACGGCGAGTCGTGGCACGCCGAGCGACACACGCACAAGTTCGGCGCCGCACGTTGTGCCGCTGATGTCAACACGTAAAGTGGTGAACGATGCCTCACTTTGGTGGAGGAGAAGAATTGCAGGCTTTGCTTGAAAATGGTAACAGGCAGGTAGGAAATATGCGTAAAGGTAAGCGGTACTTGTAAATGTTTCAGCTTTTTACTGAATTAATTTACGTCACTTTCACGTGAGAATTATTCTACATTCTCCTGCATTTCCTGAGGATATTGTAATGCTTTAATGCTTTACAATATCCCAAAGCAAAATGATACCCAAAGCAAAATATAATTTTGGGTGTCCCCAGTTAAGTCTGCCAGTTCCTACAACTCCACTTGTCTAAATTTATACTAATTTAATTTATTGTGAAGCACATTTAGCAAGTTTGCCCAAGGTGCTGCACAATAATAAAATAGATGTGTTCCAAAGTTTAGTAGCCAAAACAGAAAAAGTCTGATCCTCTCTAAAATTCCATTGACTCTTAATTTTTTTGGGGGCAATTATAAGCAGCTGGTCAGCAGATCTAAGGGTCTGTGGAGAAAGATAAGTTTGGAATTGACAAGTTCATGTCAATAGTTCAGATTATCTTAAGAAAGTTAACTTATTTTAGTAATTAATTAAAAAATGAAACTCATCATTACATTCAATTCACAAATGCTGATAGTTCAAGTATTTCTGTCATCTAAATTTGATAATTATGGCTCAAAATTAATGAAAAGCTAACACTGAGCCACAGTTGAGATCATTATTGATGTCTATTTTGCTCTGAGATGAATAATATATTTTTGAATTTGAATTTAATATCGATAAAATTGACTTTCCATGTTGAAACGTCATGTTATTGGGACATTATACCCTAAACAAGATATGGAGCAGTGTTGTTTTGAACCGTTGTCCAGCAGACAGTCATTAATGTTCACAAGGAGAACAGGTCACAAAATATCATCAATAAAGCAGCTTGTTTTACCAAAGCAAAATGAACTAGGTTGATGGAAAAGGCAACAGAAAGAGAGGACTGAGAAGCAAAGCTCATTTAAGAGTGTGGGAGACATTCACGAAGCTTGAACTGTGGCTACATTTAGCAACTGTTTCCAAATATGTTTGTTATTTTTCTCTGTTGCGTTCCGGCTTATAGGCTCTGATTTAAAATTTTGCAACTTCAGCACCACGGAGAGCAGCTAAGGTAAATAACTTGATTTTGTATACTTAAGCCATAAGCAAACTGACTTGTTGCTAGAGACCCCCAAACCAGCAAAGGCCTCTTGGATTTAGCTATAAATAATTTTAAACTATTTAAGTTTGACTTTGAAAATTGTTTTAATTTAGAAATAAGGTAATTACAGATCTACTAGTGCTACATGTCCTTAATTTGATATCTATGTCCACAACAATAATTTATGGTGAACAATCCATCCTTCCTGCTGATTGAATCTGTCGCAAGGTCAAACTTTTTTGCACACTGTAACTGTTTGAAAATACAAATCTCAATCAACAAACAGCCAATTTATAGCAGCTTCAGCACATCAGAAGTTAATTTCTTTCAAAATGTTTAATGCTTCTCCTCAACACCTTTGCACTCAGTTACTTTTTTTCAAGAGCATTTTTCTTCACCTTCATTTATTTGCTACATTTATCTAAACTAAGAATCCCCTTCAGGTTGGCTGGAAAAGCTGCAGAAGATTTGGACATGCCAGTTAAATACTGGGAAAATGTAATCTAATTACCTGTGGCCAAAGTTGAACCCTTTGGATTTCAGTGCATACATCATGTTTGGAGGAAGAATATACCTGCATATCACCACCAAAACACTATGCCAAAGGTGAAGTTTGCAGGTGGGAACATTATAGCGTGGGCTCGCCCACCACATATAGTGCTGGCATACTTCATGTAATTAAAGGGAGGATGATTTGAGAAATGAACACGGGCATTTTTGATGAAAATTTTAATATGAAACAAGGTGTGGATTTCTGAGTAATTGTCCCAAACATGCAGCCAGTGAAACTCTTACTTAGTTTGAGAGAAAGCAAAACTATAAAAAGGACCAAGTCAATCACTATATCAATTTGAAAATGTATGTGAAAAACTGAAGATCAGAGTGAATAATTTGTACTGACAAATGAGTCAAAATTACAGCAGAGAAATGCATATAAGTAGTTTCTCCTCACAAAAGACAATTTGACGTTTTTATTACCAGAAAAGGTTTTTACATAAACTATCTAATTAAATTTGATGTATGTGTCTTTTTTTATCTATATTTTGTTGAATAATTTATTTTCAATTCTTTCTATGTTTGATTTCTTTGGTAGTGTATGACCAAATGGCCCCAAAAGAATGTAAAATATGGGGGGGAAACATTGAGGTGTTCAATAATTTATTTTATAGTTAAATAAAAATTCTAACAACATTTCTTTAAAGGAAAACTATAGAGCATCAAAAAGATGCAATACTCTGTATACATTAGTGAGCATATCTGAATATGTTTTCATTTTTTACATGTTTGTTAAAATTATCACCATGTCATGACAATATGAGACAGATAATCTGTGAAAAAAAATCATCCTCCTTTGCCTTTAGAAACAACCATTCAGAGCCAGCAGGACGGTCTTAGAGCTGTCAATTACTCTTGTGTTAGTGCTGCTCACACTCTCCCCATTGCTCTCTGCTTCCCTACAGCTAGTTCCCCACAACAGACTCTGCCACGAATAGCCAGGCTAGCTTGCTTTGCCTCTGATGATGGTGGATAAACAGTTTTCCTAGAACAGTAAGTTGTTTCTCTGGTATTAGCATATTGAGCTAAGACCCTCCTCCTGGCTCTGATGGCAATAAGAGGATGTGGAGAAACTTGATCTTTTCACAGATCATCTGTCTCATGTTTTCATAAACATGTAATAAACATATTGTTGTAAAGGTTACATACTGCAGCTTCTACTGAAGCAACTTTTAATTCAATTTTGTTTATAATTCTAGCCGTTCATTCTGTTGATACTTTTTCTTTCTTTTGAATCAGAGACACATCTAAACTGAACAGAAGACCCCTGCCTTAGACTCAGAGACCTTTTTTTAATTAAAATGCAAGACTGACTTTCAACTGAAAAATAGACTTTGAATCACTTAACAACACTGCAGTCCTACTTCCCCAAAGCCCAGATTAGAAGCTTCTTACTTTAATTCTGGAACAGCAGTAGTCCATGTCCTGGACTGACTGTCCATGCCAGGTAATTCCAGTAAGAATGACCTTTACTTCACAATTCTTTCATGGTTACAGTATTATCTATTGCTCATGCATCGTTTTCTATCACACGTTTACCTTCCACTAAACTTTCCACTAAGTGTACCATCTGGAAGCCAACTACTGGAAGCTTATTCAGTAATGGACCTTTGTGACTCATTCTCCATGTGGACTGTACAACATGAATGTTTCAACCCTAACTTAAGATAGCTTACATTTCTGAGAAATTTGAGTTTTCCTTATTGTAGCTCTTAATCATGACATCATCAGAAATAAGCATTTAAAATATAACACTTTGAGTATAGTGCATCTAACTTTTCGACTACTCCAAATTTATAGAGAACCTGCGGAGTGACAGCAACATAGCTGCGCCCTCCATGTGTGGATGCTCTTTTTTTGAATGACCATTATGGTCGGTAGATGTCGCTCTTTGTGAATACTGACTTCAACGTCCTGTATCCGCAGTGTATCTAGCACACAAACTAAAGCTTTATCTTGTCAATAACGTTTATCAAACAAACCTTACACAAAGGATTTCATTTGATTTTGGTTGGAGGTTTAAAGCTCTGTGCAAAAGTGCAAAACTAAAACTGCGCTAAAAAACATATAAGAAAGAAAGAGGAGAAGCTTTAATATAATATTTGTTATTATTATTTCTAAAACTGTCAGTGTTTTTTGGTTTTTTTTGCTTGTTTTTTTTTTAGTTGTGGACTTTTGTAGTGCAGCTGAATTAGATGTGTAGATTAAATGTGGGTACCTCAACCTCAGTTTTTTCCAAAGCAGAGCGGCGAATGTGACCTGAATGCAGGGCTTGACTTAATGGGATGAGACGCAAAACTCATTCAGAACAGTCTCCTGAAGACTCCGAAACGCTTTCGCAGTGTTAGTCATCGCCAGAGTTCCAGGACTTACATATGCGGCTTCATTTTTCTTCCCCCCCTACCCCTGTGGTTAATCTATATGATTTTTTTTTCCTTTTTTTTTTTGGAGGGGGCGAAATGCCTTGGCTACAGTAGGATGCGCTTGTAAGGAGGGGGAGCCATGGATTTAGGATTTGCATTTGTTTTATTAGAGCAAGAGATCCTCGCTGAAGAAACACCATGGAGTGACTGACATGCAGAATTAAAAGGGGGGGAGATAGACCCTTTTGGTCCATCGGTTTCTTGTATTCTGCGTTTTTTTTTTTTTTGTTTTTTTTTGGAGCCCCTTGGCGATCGGTCTTATTTTCTCTCCGTCAGCGGCTGGTAGGGGAGGCGGAGAGAGAGCCGCGGTGGAAGGCGGCGTATTAACGCTGTAGCTGGCGTGCAGAAATAATTCCTTTTATTTATTTTTTTATTGTTATTATTTTTTATCATTGTTCTATTTTGTTTTCGTGGAATGAAACGGGTCCTTTTGTTTTGCGATCAGGCTCCCCCAACTTGTGCTTCACTGCAGCATTTTGCGTCTCTTCCCTCCGTTGCAGATGATACGGAGAACCATAACAGCGGCACCTTCCCACTGCAATTTTTGGGGGCAAAGATAAAGAGTGGCGTCGTCTTATGGCAGAATAACGAAGAAGGGAGGGTGTCCACAATTCCTTCCTTAAAAAGAAGAAGAAACATTTACAATGCCTTATCATTAGCAGGAAGCAGTGACTGGATTTAAAAGCCAGCGTCATCCCTGCTGCAAAAGCTGCTGTTTACCCGCTGAAAAGCATTTGGGGAAAAAGCAGCGGATCCCGATGGCATGGACACTTATGCAAGGTCCGCCGCGCTGCCGTGCTACTGCTGGAGCCTACTCGCTTTCTCCTCCTTCAACCCAGGTCCACCGCCATCGCCCCGCAGCCCAGAGTGCCCTGCCGCAACGCGACCAGCCCCCACCGAGCCAAAGCAGGCGGCATGAGGCTTGATCCGGTGCATCTATCCATGCTGCTCATCGGGGTCTCATTCGCCTGCTACTCCCCGAGTCTGAATTCCCTGCAGGACCAAGCTTACAGGTCCGCCGTGGTGATCGAGGGCAAGGTGCAGTCCACGCCTGCGGGGAACGCGTCCGTGGAGCCGTACCGTGTGAGTGTCAAAGTGCTGGAGGTCTGGCCCCTGAACAGCGGCGGTCTGGAGCGGGAGCAGCTCGTCACCGTGGGGGAGTTCGGATCCGAGGCTCCGTGCACCAAATTAAAAAAGAACCACAAGTACATCTTTTTCATGGACCCCACGGACGAGCCCTTGGTTTTCAAGGCATCGTTCGCGCCCGTTGACACAAGTGGAAAGAACCTGAAGAAGGATGTTGGGAGGATCTTGTGTGAGAACTGCGGTAAGTTCATGTTGCCTTTCTGAGGTCCAGAACCCGGAAGAATGGGGGAGTCTGTTAACAGGTATACCCGGCTGCCGGTGCAGGTTGGCTGCTTGGCCTCGGAAAGGCTTGGAGTCACTGGCCACTACATAGGTGCCAAAGGGGCGTCTATGCAGCAATTTTCCACAATTCTCGCAGGCTTCCATAGCCCACATGATCAATCAAACTCTCTTTCTCTCTCTCATTCTGTAAACGGAATTAGTCTCGGCATGCGCCTCGCACTGTTGCTTTGGAGGAATTACAGTTTAAACAGTCGTACAGCGTTTTATTAAAATTATGCTTTAAACTGTTAACCCAGTTCTATTGCAGCTCCAACATAAATATGATTTAAAGTTAGATGTCTCTGATTTATTATAAATAAAGACGAAAACCTCTACCGGATGCAGTTTCAGCACCAGGGACAGCGGCGTGTTGCCGGTTGCCTGTCACGTGTAGAAAATCACGCTGTCCTCAGCAAATTGGTTCCTAGGCTATTTTTAGTTTCACACCCAGCTTTAATGCTTTAATACCTAAAGCGTTTGGAAGTCTAAGTCCTTCTCACCCATACGCATCTTTACACATACAAGTGTAGAGGTGTGAGCTGTACTTATCAGCAAGACGAAATGAGTGCTGCAGCTTTTCAGATTCATTACTATTACTACTGTATTTTCATGTTAAATAGTCTCAAATAAATATAGAGGGACTCTCATAAGTTTAGACATTCTTGTTAAAACTTTTGAGAAAACTTGTCAAAATGTGTGATTTCAAACAAAACCATGACGAATTATTTGCAAATTATTGCCCCATTCAATGGGGTTATTCTATCATTTCAGCAAAAACAATGAATTCATCTTTAAGAAAGGGAATAGAAGACGAGAAGCTGCACTAACCCCAGTTACATAATAAGTGTGCACAGAAATACTCTAAAACTTTGTAAAACCAATTTTTCATCTAATTTCAAAGTTCAATCTTCTGCAGCTTCCTGTTGCCATTAATTGGAAGGAATTTGATCAAGCTAGAGGGATTTTTTTTTGTGTTAGTTTAATTGTACATACTTTTGGTAAGAAAAAAGTTACAAAAAGCTCTGTTATTCTCAAAATTATTCATACCCCAAGCAGATTTAGTTTTCAGTTAATCTTTAAATTTTGGAGATGCGTTTCTTCTGACAATGTTGATGTTTTTGGAGTGGCCTAGCCAGAGTACCGGCTTCGGTTTGAGCTGATAAACCTCTTGATTGGGAAAAATAATCTAAAATACACCAGAGAAAGTAATATTAAATATTATCGAGTTTAACTGGTATAGTGTATTAAAGTGAAGTGAGCCATTATCAGTAACTGAAGGAAATATGCGGCTACAGTGACCAAAACACAACATTTCTCCAAGATGAAGAAGAATATAAGACAGAAACTAGCTAGAGAGGTTGCCAACAGGCATAAAGTAACATTGAAGGAACAGCAAACATTTCTAGTAAGTACTGGTTGTGCTCTGTATGTGACAACTACCTCTTTTATGCTCCATATGTCTGGAGTAAGAAGTAAGTTTGCAAGACAGAAGTCTTTTATTTTCCCAATCAAAGTGTCTGGATCTGATTAAATGAGCTAATGAAACCAAACTAGGACTCTATGGCCATAGTTCCAAAAGGTAATGAAATAGTACTATGCATCAGCAAAAAGAGCACCATACACATAGTGAAACATGTTCGGGGGGAACATTTCTTCAAATTGTAGTGTATATTTTTGTTTAGGTGGATAAACATTTGAGCAACATCTCTAGGGCTTTGTTGATAAGTGCCTTAACATGGCAACCGTTTCTACACTGAACTGAACTGAAATTGAATTATAAAGCAGAAGAAAAAGAGAGATATTGTACAGCATCATTGTGAACCTATTTTGTAAAATAAAGGTGTCAATAGAAGAAAAGTAGATTTTTTTTAATACACAGATTCTCAGCTCCCGTGCCACTGCATGCAAAGTGTAACTGAAACTGGACCATGAAAGGACAACGCCACATATACAGAAGTCTTGCTGATCTCTCAGAATGTGGGCTCCCTTCAGACAGACAAAAGGAATATAAGCACTTTCTTTGTTTGCTTAATCTGTAGTTTAGCTGCTTTTGGAAGAAACAGATGTTGGATTCACAGTGCCAAACATTAGAAAGACCCTCCAGGTAGTTATCAGCAGAAACAACTGTGATGGCATAGGGGGTGTATCATTGCCCAAGGCATGATTGATTGGGTTAAAAGGTTTAATTGCTGCAGAATTATTGAGATAAATCATCTACAATCAAGGAGATGTCTTTTCCAGGGCAGCCTGTTGTTATTTTGAAAGCAAAGGTTCATCGGCGCTGAGAGTGTTTGCTGTACTTGACTCTCTGCAGTACACACCTTTCTCTGCATGGCACATCATAAAGAGGAGAAGAATGCTACAGTTGTGATCGGCTGAGCAGCTGGAGCTTTGACTTCATGTTTAATAGAAACTGCTTATGAAACCTACACCAGATATTCTCAGCTCTCAAACTTAAAAAAATATTTTTAATAACAGCAATGAAAAGACAATTACACCAACCTGCTACCTTTATTTTAGTGCACTTTTTTTATTTTTATTTTAGAAAAGAACAAATTTACTTATCTGTCTGCTACAGAAACGTTCATAAACAATTACAGATTCTACTTTACGTTGAAATAAATTTAAAAAATCCACCATTTTGTTAAAAAAACCAAACCCAACTGTTCCAACAAAAATGGGAACAAGTGTCTTTGCAATCAAAGTTGAATTCAATAATTTTTCCACTCTTATCTCATGCTTTTGACTTTTATAATTTGAAGAGTAGCAACAAGAAGTTGTTGTCTTAATCATTCACTTAAATAACCCAGGGAACATGAGGTCATGGATTACTAACCTAAAGTTCCTAGACCCTAATGCATATGAAAAAGTAAACATTAAATTGCTTTAGTTCTATTTATTTTACAGGAATTTGTAGGCTGAAAGTAAGTTTGCTACTGATAAAAATAATCCTTTTTTCATGAGGATCCCCTCATGAAAATGTTTTCTTAAATTAAAGATTGGGTTCTTCTAAAGAAAACAGCAACAATAACAAGTACAACATTATACTTCTGCAGGAGCATATACATTTAATAAATAAAGAGGCTTTTCTCATCTTTACCAGGGAAACTGATTCAGTTTGTTTTCTGACAAGCAAGTCTTTTGACTTGTCAGCAAGTTTTCCTGTTCTGTCAACTCTGTTCATAAAAAACATTTTAGTATTTCTCCTTGATATTTAACTCATTTACTGCAGCTTATAATCTCTGTTGAGTTAAAAGTAGCCCACACTGAACCATGTCACATCACAGCTTCAATAAAGGACTGTCAGCAAGTTGTTAAGCTGGTACGGCCACCTGTCCCAGCTCACTCTTCAGCATAAAGCTCCTATAAGATAAGGAGTCTTGTACTCAGAGGGAGTACTCTCATCATAGATTCTTATGCTATACCTTCTTTTGATCAATTAAATTATTTCTAGTAAAATATAGTCATCCCCACACATAAACTTGTGTTAGTATCAGTTTAGCTGGTAAATTTGTGTTTCAGTTACCATCGTGACATTCAATATCTCTGTATAGATCAAGAAACTCAGGCAACATATGTAAAATGCACTCTGCTGGATAACTACGGTATGAGGTCTCCTGCAGACATTATGAAATGAATGCATACAGGTCGTATTCTGCTGCATTAGGTTATGATAGAAAAGTCTTAAAGTTGCTTCCAGAAAACCAGACTTTGTTTGCATAAGAGTCTCTCTTCTTCGTGTGTTCTGGATCAATAGTTCTCCATGCTTTGAAGGTCTTTTGAAGTGTTTCTAGGAATTTGTATGATTTTCCTGTTCATACTTAATCAGTCAGTCTTACCTGGCCATGGAAGGTACACAATCATGTGTTTGTGTGTGCGCTTGTGCAGCCGTGTGTGCGTGTGTGTGAGAGAGAGCCACAAAAAGAGAGAGTACAGACAGAATATGAGAGAAGGAGAAAGATAAAATATTTTGGGCCTGGAGATAATAAAGAGCGGATCTATCTGTGAGAATAAAGTCATATATTTAAGTATAAGTAATAGAAAATGAAGATCTGACACGGGGCATGCTCATTTGTGCTAAATGTCATCTCACTTTTTTTTGCTGTGAAAGTACTATTTTCTGTTGTGCTGTGTCGTCTCTTGTATTTTTGTAGATTAATCTAAAGATGGGAATAAAATAAGCCTTTGTGACAATCTCTCTGAAACAAAGTGTCTAAAGGAAGCATTTAAAAATATTATTTTCATTCATTAGTTGTAGATGTGGTTACATATAGCCACAGAAAAACAGGTCTAACACTTTCTTTCCCAGTCACATCTTCCTTCCCCAACTCAACAAAGCTGCAAAAGTATTCATACTCTGCTGACATTTTTACATTTTGTATTATTATGATCAAATAAAATTGAAAGAAAACAAATTGTAATTTGTGATAGTTATATGGTGAAATGCAAAAAGTTTTAATGTATATGAATACATTTGCAAATCACTGTTTAATACCACATCCACTATGTGGTTGTTGCTGTGCTATCAAGGAAACATAAATAAAATACATACATATGTTATAAAACGTCCCTCCAAATTTGTGTACGTTTTCTTTTTCTAGATGGATAGAATAATCGTTTTTCTATAACAAACAAATAGTGTAATCTATAGGATATTTCGTTGCGTATTTGCCAGGTTTTGTCTGATATTTGAAACGGGAAACTAATTAAGATTAACATTGTTTCATTACTAAATTGGGTTTCTTCCGCATTTAATACACCTGGAATCTTTTCAAATTTTGACATGCTACAACCAGTAGTGGTTCTTGCATGAATGGGAGCCTGGGTAAATCTCTTTTGCAGTCAATCAATACAAATGCAAGATATCTAAATTTAGAGGTGGGATAAAATGTATCGCTGCCCTGCACAGAAAGTAGTCCTAGTAACAAGCAGAGGGCGCCAAGTCCCTATTGACTACCCATGCATAAAAGCAATAAAAATTTGTTCATGGCTCAACTGGCAAGTAAGTTAGATCTGCTGCTTGTACGCTCCATTTCTAATGCCACCCTGGGCAACTGCCCATAGACACATGTTTATAAACGCCAATGGTTGCAGCCAGAAATTTAAGTATATGTTAGTGTGATTTTCTTTGATATACGAACAAGAAATAGTGCAGAGCTATTACCGGTAAGTAAAACAATGCTCAATTTTAATCTTTTTTTTGTTTTTGCTTCTAAAAATTAAAAAAGTTTGACATCCATATTTCACCCTTTGAGTCAGACCTAGAATCACATTTTGCTGCAATTACAGGGTATGTTTGGGTATGTCTGAACCAGCTTTGTAAATAGCTTAGGCACAGTTAGATTGGATGGAGAGAATCTGTGGGCATTAGTTTCTAAGTTTTGCAGCAGATTCCTAGTTGGGTTCAAGTCTAGGTTTTAATTGCACAATTGACATGGCGCCACCTGTCAATCATTCTACGGGGTTTGTCAGAAACTGACCAATCGGCGCTCGCAATTTGTCCCTAAGTACACGTCCCTTACCTGGAGGAACATTGCCGGGGTTTATTGTGGCTAACGGCTGCGGTCATACAGATTTCGAAGGAAATAACAGGAAATCACGGTCCAGTGTTGTCAGTGAGGAACATGCAATCCCGCCAGCCGTTACTCTGGGCAGAATACAATTTATACATACATTGGTATACATACATTGCATACATACATTACAATAGCAGCGTGAAAACGTGCTGCAGTAACTGCTGTGTTTACATGTAAGCACCTATTTATGTTACAGTTTATTTTTAAGCATTTACCTGAAAGCAGATTTTCACAAGAAGGTATTATTTAAATTATTAGTCACCCGTTTTCTACGTGCAAAATGTGTCCGCCACAGTTTTCACAGTCACATCCAGTGAGACTTTGTGCCCCTCAATCTTCCTCTGGCTATGAAAGACTTGAGCTTTAATGCTGATTTCTCCGTTGTTTCCCGTAAATAATCTTACATACCTGATGTAGGACTAGTTGGAGAATTTTACCTCAATAGAGGCAAAAATGACAGGCATAAAAAAACTACTCTTAAAATGTTTTGGGTAACCACTGAATTCCCCTACACTGTTTGCTTGTCTGAGGTTTGTTCTACTTCCGCTGAGGGGCGGAGCCAGCATCATGTAGGTCTGCATGTTGGTTTAAGGTCATTTTTCTGCTGGAAGGTTAACCTTTCTCAGTCTAATGCCTACAATTTCTATTACTTTCTGTTGTCCTATTTCAAAAATAAAAACAATACTTTGGAGATTGTGGTTGAAATTTGGCAAAGGGAGAAAAAGTTTAAGGGGTATAACTATTATTATCCCATTTCTTACTGTGTGGCTGTTTTTAGACTAGTTGCATCTTTGCATCAGTGAATATGTTGACAACTGTGTTCAGAAGAAGGTGTGTTAATTTGTGGAGTGATGGATTGACATATTGCTACTAACCAAGCATTGTGATTGTTTTTAATTGAACAGGCCTCTATTTAGCTTGCTTATTTTCAGATATAGTGATGTTTTTCTTTTTTAAAAGAAGCAGCCTCGTTTCCTCACAAATCTGTCACAATGAAGTGTGTGCAGGTCGCAGCTGTTGCATTGAGGTGGCAGACAGACTGAATTTCACCCCGAGCTATGCATCTGTCTGTGACCTGAAAGAGTTGCTTCAGTGAGCTGGATGTTGTGCGTGTGTGACAGCTGCCTGATGGCTTCAGGGTTCTGCTTCTGCACCACAGTTTGTCTGGTGGCTAATTTAACTCATATGTATCTATAAATTTACCTTTGAAGAGTTTTAATTAAACAGCCTGACATCAGTGGCGTGCTCTTATGGTATTAGAGTACCAAAAATGTTCTTTTAAAAACAATTTTCTAGTCCCTTTATGTAGACCTTCTGCTCCAATTGTCTTTCTTGAGCTGACAGGAGAGTTTGATATATATTTATAGGATGTGTGGAAAAAAGATTAAAAAAAATAAACGGTCATGGCCATTTCAGTAATTGGTCACTCATTTTCTTGTCCATTAGACACTTTCTTGCCATATTCAGGTTTTTACTCCACATTCCAAAGACAGAATTTAACAAGTTATATTATGACATCAGGGGCAAATTAGAATCCAAGCAAAAAAAGTTCCTGCCGTCACTCACCATTTTTACTGGTAAAGTTAGAGTTTATGGAATCCCGTTTTGCGTTACACATTTGAGAGAAAAATAAATTTCATAAGACTTCATTTATGTTCTTTATTAGATCCTAAAACAGGAATATTTTGGAAAAAATAATATCTTACTGCTGTTTACCATTTTATCAGGTACTTCCTGACATCACTGAAAACAAAACTGGTAGGTAGATATTTTCATAAATGGGAAAATAAAAATAGTCATTATCTGTCAACTAAATATAACTAAATATAAGATTTTAAAAAGGAAGTCATGTTCTCCTGTCCTGAAAGATTTTTCTTTCTGAATAAGAAAACTTAAGTTTAACCAAGGTTTTGTTTCTGCACTCCTTTCAGTACCAAGATGTACACTGGGACGTAAGTGCACTTTGAGCTTTTTACTTCTGAAAAATTGTTAGAAATCGTTAGGTTTTAGAAGAAAATGTTTTCTTATTAGCACTAATACAGTTTAATGTAGACATTGTAAAGGTTATGTCTGTCATATGTGAGGTCTAAGCTGCTTGTCTGGCGTTTCACCCTTGCAGTCCTCTGACAAATATTTCCAGAGTGTGAAAATGTCACTGATGAGATCAGTAGCCCCTGTGGACTAACTCGCCACATAATAATCCCTTCAAAGCTGATTTTAAAAAGAAAACAGAGCAGATGAAAAGACTTAACATTTTATTTGCCTTCTCAAATATGAAGGAAGGAATGAAATGTGAAAATAATTACTTGCTGTTATTTGTGTAATCCTCCTTTAAAGAGATCCAGATTTCTCACTGAGCTAAAGGAATTCCAGGAACAGAAAATATGTGCATGGAGATTATCTGGATCGGTTTCCCAAAAGACTTAAAAACACGAGAGAGGCAAAACAAAGCTGTGTTTTTATAGGCTACTGTAAGCATACAAAAGTAACATGAGGCAGTTGTCACTCTTATCACTAGAAAAATATTTTTAGCACTTGGATGTGCTAAGGTAAACTCAAATGTTGCCGGTTCAGTTCTGAATTCTGGGTCTAAGCTCTCCGTGTGACAGATATTTTGCGCAGATGGAATGACTGTTTCCTTGTCCTTTAATCACACTCTCAACAAAACAAAGCTTTGGATGATTACATATCAATGCTGCAATACAGAATTACCTCTAGGCTGTTGGAGGACAATGAGCTTACTGTAAAATCTGCTGGATAAATACTGGGAAGACAAGCCTGGAATTCTGTTCTGGTTAAGACTTTGAACATGTTTCCTAACTGCTAACGACTTGAGAAAGACCGTAAAATGTGTTTGAATAGGAGCCAGGGTAAGGTGTGCATAAGTCTGGCAAAGTGACAAGGAAACTAATGTCATTGGATATCAGCCCTTTATAAACAAAAGTCAGTGAAACCTCCTTGCGTCCAGTAAGAAAATGATTTTAGGTTTTAAAATACATTTCTGCACCACTTCAACAGGGGTTTCAGCAGGTGTGGAGGAGACTTAAAGTAAGAAGAACTAAAGGTCACTATTTTAATTAAATGATAAGCAACAATCCCAAATAATGTAAGCGAGACCATTTCACTGAGCCCATTGAATTTTAACTTTGAGAGCTGCAGAGAGCTGGCTGAAATCTCAGGTAGCAGCAGGACTGGGTCAGCTGGCAGAGTCAATGTAAATCAGATTTGAACTAATCTCACAACAACTCTTTTTCATTAATCTCTTTCTTAAAATTAATTTCTGACATGAAAGTGGGGTTTGTTGTATATGCATATATTCCAAATAGAATTTGATTCAGATCAGTGAGGACAAATGAGCATGGAACCAATGTTGCCCACTATTTAATAAACTGTCATATACCAACACAAGCCAGTGCATAAAATCCATTGAAGATGTAGAAAGTTAAATAATTTTCTATTTTTATTTACAAAAAAATAAGAAAAAAGTTTGTATTCTGCCCCATGACATTGTATTTTGTCTCTTCCAGTTTTGTACATATGAAGATTTAATTATTTTTACCATAATAGCTTAAGCTTAGTCAGACTTGAGAGAGAGCGTCGGTTAATGACATTTTTCAACTCCTGGCATAGATTCTCAAGTGTGTTTAGGTCTGGACTTTGACTGGACCATTCTAACATACAAATCTGCTTCAACTATTCCATTCTAGCTGTGAATTAATTCTTAGGGTTCTTGTCTTGCTGTAATTTGAACCTCTTTCCCAGTCTCAGTACCCCCCACTCAGCTAATAAGTCTAAGTATGCCCCTTTGGTTCTTCACTGCTGGTTCATCTACTCAATATGCTTTGTGCTCAAACGTTGCTAAGTCTTCCAGCTCTGTTTAATTTTTACATTCTTTCTTCAAGTGTTTGGATTTTAGGACCTTGCTTTTTTCTGTATCTGTTTGGCATATTAAAAATGTTTATTTTTTTCATCCACCTCTGCATCTCTCTAGCCTGCTTTTGGACCCTCCAAAGACAGGCCAGCTGTTGGTGTATGGCTAGTGGAAAACTCAAACATTCACTGCAGTCATACTTAGATTAAAAATCGTACTTAGACCAAATTAGCTGACAAGCAAAGGCAGTGGGATGTGTTTAAGCATATTAGAGGACAGGGAACTGAATTCAGATGGACAAATTTAAGAACCATCTATGATTTTTTTTTTCTCTTACAGTTCATAATTATGCACTAGTTTGTGTTGCTCTATTCCCTGCAACAAAGTTAACTGGATTTTGTGTTGAAATGTCATAAGATTTAAGGAGTATGAATATTTTTACAAGGATAAGCGTAAAGTCCTGCGACAGACTGGCGACCTGTCCAGGGTATACCCGGCCCCTCACCCGAAACATTTGCTGGAAATGGGCACCATCACCCCTCCAGACCAGGGTGTACAGAAAATGGATGGATGGATGGATGGATAGGCATAAAGTCACATTTTAGCAATGATGACACAAAATTTTTTCCACAAGAAGCTTGAAGAAAAGTAACACAAAGTGACTCTCTAACCTCTTCTGCGGCATGCTGTTTCTATGAAGCAACTTACACAATAAATGCTGTATTCTTACAAACATATTCTATGTACTCTGACAAAAACAGAGAAAAGAACCAGAAACAAAATGCTCACGATGCAAAAAAAAAAAAAACAAAAACTTAGCCTCTCATGTTGACTTCACCACAATGAGGCAGTATATGATCAAGATAGGGAAGCAGGAGAAACTCCCGGGAAAAAAAAGGAGAAAAAAGAAAAAAAGTTTGAAGGGATGACTCCGTTGGGAATGCCACAGCAGTTGTTAGGCCTGCGGCCCCTGAAGCTGGAACAGTGTCAAAAAAACTCAAAAGCCCCACAGTTGAGTTCAGTCCGGAAGATATGTCCAGTGCAACAACTGTGAAAGTCAGTGCCATTTGGATTTCAGTGTGATCGCTGGAGTGAGCCAAGTTTTATAAGGTTACAGTAAAACCTGGGCAGTTAATTCTGCAGGCAGCTTAGAATATGTGTTCCTTTGACTAAACTAAGCGTAATGGTGTCTCCTGGGCAAAGACAATCATGTTCAACACTGGACTGTAGAAAAACAGATGGCCAGTAGTAACTCTATCCAGAGATTTGTGTAGATAAACACATCTATTGCTGCCTCTCTACTGAATATCCTCAAGATACAAGAAATAAGTCATTTTTAACTAAGACTGTTCCTGCAAAACAGGGAAACTGGACTAATAGCACAAAAATATGAGAGCAGTGCCAAAAATAAAATCAAAGTGAAAAATTTACTACAACACAAAATCTCAAATTTGGAGAGAAAATTCACTTTGTTGTTACTATTTATTGGATTCCTCGTGATATCATTTAACATGTTTTATGTCTGCCGGCTCTACTATTGCTCTTGAAGGCAGTTTAAGTTTATCCAGGCTTTTGAATCATTCAGTAATTTGCAGCTATCTTGGGCTTCAATACTCTTCCTTCTCAAACTGCAGCCACTGGATGTAATTAATTATTGAAACATTTTTTTCTTCTGTGCAAAGCAGGAAAGGTTGTTGGAAAAAAATGAATCCTTTAAGCACTCGACTTGTACCAGAATTTTATCCCAAATCTGTTGCTACAGGAAGCGCAACACAGCTGACCATTGTCAGAAATGCTTTATGCTGCCTTGCAAAAGTATTCATTCCCTTTAAATGATTTCACAGCCACAAACGGTGTACTTTGTTGGGATTTAATGAGGCAGACTAACACAAAGTAGAAAATAATTGATATTTATTTATAAATAAAAATCTGCAAAAGTGAGCATGTCTTTATTTTCAGCCTCCTTACGTCTGATTCCCCTTAATAAAAATTCAGTGCAACCAATTGCCTTCAGCAGTCATCTAATCAGTAAATGAAGGCTAACCTTGTATTTTTTTAATCTCAGTGTGAATAGAGCTGTTTTGTGATTTTGTACAGGTGTGACAGAAAACATTAGTGGAAACCCAGTGGACACAGAAGGCAGGTCAGGGATAACGTTGAGAAGAAGTTTAAAGCAGAGTTGGTTTATAAAACAATATCACCCTATCACTTTTAACAGTATGCCGCCCTGGGCAGTTGCCCATGTGCCTATATCAGAAACTGCAGTAAAATACATTAAAGATTGTGATGGCAATGTGACAATAAGCTATCACGTTTCTACACAGAGTTAAGACTTTTTTTATGGTCTGCTATTCATGTTCTGTATGACACCTTACATTTTTATTGAAATTACCAAATCATATTTTGTTTTACATGAGAAAAGGCAGTTTGTGAAAAAAAGTAGGTCTATGATTAAATATTCTAAAATCAAGTTAAAAGTAAGAAATATGTAAAAATATATGTATCTTACCATGATAGGATACACGGACTGTCCTAAACGTTAAAAGAAAAAGTAAATTTATGTTTTAATGTTGAACTAATAACACTTACAGGAAAAATAGGTCATATTTTTATCAGGTCTATTAACACTTTTTATGTGCATTTGGCAGTTCTGGTTCAATAAATATCCATTAGCTCATGTCTCTGTGATCTTAAGCCTGTTCAGGTTGCCTGACTCACTGCAATAAAAGAATATTTTTAAAAAAATGGTTGCCGTGGCATGAAAAACCTCCTCTCCAAACTTCTGGAACTTGTTATCATCCCAGACGGAGTCAGATCAGCATTTGATGGATACTGTTTATGAACTGTATAATTGTCTGCAACATAAGGCTGGTGATTGGGAGTGTCAAGATCACACAAATCAAAGTTGAGATCAACATAGTTTTGGCATGTTGCTGGAATAATCTAACGTTTCCTATGCCAAGATGGGATGGAGGAGATGACAAGCTCTTCCATGCTTGTTTTCAGATAAGTCTGTCTGGTTTTGAAAAAAACAAAACAACAGCTCCAGAGGATTTAAAAAGAAAATGACAGGAAGGCTTCTTTATTATTATTTATTCACTAATTTAAAGGGGATTAGTATCAGTCAGCTTGTAGTGCAGTCTCATTTGGGCATTGTTTTGTTACTGGCGTCAAGCAATAGCCTTATTGAGGATAGGGGTGAACCTTTTATTGTTTTTTTAAGGTGGAATTCTGTGCTTTGTAAAACCTACCCGGAAACAAAATATGAAAGAAATCCCTATCCAGGTTTCTGGCAAAGGATAACATGATGATGATGTTCCAGGAAGTGAACAGCCGGTTTTAGCTGGAAGCCATCGGGAAAGGTTATCAACTGAGATGGAAAGTATCGACAGCGGATTTTAATACCTCGTCACCATTTGCTTTGCAAATGTCTAAAACGTGGATCAAGTAAACCAGAAACATATTCAACATGCTGTTATGTATCTGCGTTGGGTGTGGATTTTCCTTTGTAAATGTGCATACTTCACTGACCCTAGCAGCAGCTTGGGGAAGAGAGCTATCACAAGGCTCTTTATGAGAAAACCTAACTGGCAATAAAACATGTGCCTCCTCGTTGCAACATCTCCTGGCTGAGGTGTCAGTTAGATTCACAAGAAGTAACATGACACTGAAGGATAATTCAGGAGATAACCTTCTTCTGCACTTTCTCTCTTCTTGGGATTCATTGAATATAAGCCTCAGGCCACTGTTTTGCTCTTATCGAGCATTTCTTTCTAGTCCTCTTGTGGTCTTATCTGTTGAGACGAACCTGCTTTGTGACATCACTGACTTAAAGGCTGAGACACCCAGGCTTTCTTTCCGTCTCCAGGGTCATGTCATGTTAAATAGATCACCCTGAGCACTGAACAATAACTGCAGCATGCTACATGCATATGAATAATTAATGCATTTTTGAAATGCACTAAAGTTTTGTTTTCTGTCTAGGAAGCCTTGTAGAAATAATAAAATTCAGTTCTGTTTCAAGCTCTAATTAAAGTGACTTTCTGGATCTTCTTCATTGACGTGTGCAACTTGAATTTCTATAAAGTCGATCTGCAAAATTTCAGAATTTGCAAGCAAACAGTACCTTGCTTAAATAAACAAACTACCACTATAAAACAACTCTGCAATGTGCTGCTTGGATATTCTGCTTCATCATTTGGTTGTAAGATGGCTATTTTCATTAATGCACATTCTTTTGTTTCATGAGTGAAAAAAAGTGACTTTTCTTCTGATAGTTTTTGCGCAGTCTTCATAAAATATCAAAGAAACACTGTCATGTGCTTTGTTTCAAAATACCACACAATGTAATGAATAATTAAAGATGAAGGCATCCCACCCAAACCTAATGCTCCAAAATAAAATCCGGTGCAACCAAATTTTTCCTTTACACTTACTATGTACTGCATTGTGTTGCTCTTTCACGGGAAATTTATAAAACAGACATAAAAGTTTGTGAGTGTGAATACTTTAGCCAGGCTCTTTATGCCTTCAAGTTATTGTAGATCTACACAACTTAGACATTCAAATTACATTTTGTAAACATATAAGTTGTAGATATCAACTCTGCAGACTTTGAAATAGTAAATGTGAAGTGGAAGGTTTGCATGTATATGGGATTATTTTTTAGGGTATCTGACTTTAGGAGGGTTGAACACAAATGTACCTTTTGGATTTTAATTATTTTTTTTCCGAAACCGTTCTAAATTTTCCTATCACTTTCTGTTGGTTTATCACATATAAACCTAGTAATATGCACTTACCTTAGCAGTACAATTACAGTGCTTGCACTGCTCCTTAGTTGCAAGAGAAGAGCCTGGCTGGAGAGAAATGCCTCCTTTTGTTTAGTGATTTTAAAATGTGATTACTCTTACATAATCTTCATGAAATATCAGGGAACACTGAAGTGAGTTCATCCTGGTGTTTGCCAGTTATAAATGTCCAAAGAAAGCTGACTGTGTCCATGACAGGAACTCCCCACAAAACGACGGGGAACAAAAGGACCATGGAAAGGGCAACTGTGTTTGTGTGCACCGTGCCGAAGTGTTGAAAAGAGGGGCTGCTGGCACTCCTGCCGGGCGCCTCCCGGTGTGTTCAGGGAACGTGTCCGGCCATGTTTGCCCCACACACACTCAGTGCATATCCTGAGAGAAGGTTTGTTTCCTCAGGTATGTTGTAGGTGTGGATTGATGTGTGTCTTAACATGAAAAGACTTTACACAGAATGGAATGGCTTGTTAGCAGTGTTTGGAAGTGGACCAGGAGAAAAACCATGTTTCCCTCTGCGGGGGTCTCCTGCTTGGAGAATTGAGGCTTATTTCAACAGAGCTCGTGACAACACGCCATCTCGGCAGAGCGGAGATGAATTGCCTAATTCTGTGGTCTTATTAAATGAAAGAGAGAGGAGGAGCTGATAGAATATTATGACACTGCTGACTCACAGAGAAATAAAATGTCAACAACTGAACACAGACATTCCTCAGTATTTACTACACAAATTGGACATTTTGACATATGTAGGTTCACCACATAGCCTTCCATACAAAGTGCCTTGAAAGAGTATTTACAACCCCTGAAATTTTATTTTTCATGAAAAATATCACATTACAGCCATGGACTTTAATTTATTTGTTTGGAATTTTAGTGATATTCTAACACAAAGTGGGGATTAATCATGACAAGGAAGTGGTCATGGTGGTGGTAGCATCATGCTGTGGGAATGTTGTTGTATTTTTTTTTATCAGGGAAAGGAAATATGGTCAGAGTTGTTTGGAAGATGAATGGAGCTCAATAATTTGCAGTCCAGGAAGAAAACCTGTTGAGACAGAGGCTCAAATATCATTTTGTCTATTTTTATTGTTTTTTTTTTATTTCTTGTGTGTGGTTTATATTTCTTTTAAGTGTTTTTTTATGTCTTGATTTTTGTTCCATCAATTGTCTCTGTTTTGTACAGCATTTTGGGCAAACTTCTGTCCTTTAAATGTACTTTATGAATAAATTGGATTTGGATTTGTGTAATGTGTTAAAAGATGAGGCTTGTTTTCAATACAGGACCTGTGGCGACTTAAAGATTGCTGTTCAAAGACATTTTTCATCTGATCTGGATGGAGAAATCAGAAACTGCTATTTTAGGTATTTTGCAAAGAAATGTCCTAAAAAAAAATTTTTTTCTCTTGAAGTTCAAAGCTGGTGTTGACAAACCTAAAATTACCTCTAAATGCAGCAAATTGTGGTCCTACAATGTGCTGACTCAGGGGGCGGCTGGAAAAAATACACATACAACCAAAAGATCTTTATTTGTGTCAAAACATTTCAAAACCACAAATTATTTCCCTTCCACCTTATAATCATACACTGCTTTGTGTTGTCGTACACAAAGTAGCGTGTGCAACAACCTAAAATCTAAAAATAATACATTGAGGTTTGTGGTGGCAGTAACATGATAAAATATGTTCAAGGCCCATAAATACATTTTCAAGGCACTGTATTGAACACAGTTTCAGCAACCACACTGACTGGAGCTGTTGGGTTATTTTTATGCTTGTGACAGTGAGAATTTTGGTGTCAAAATACAGGGCAAGTATCGCTGATTCCAATTCTGATACCAATGATTTTTTTCTTGAAATATCATCATCATTGCATAATTTGGCAACTTGACTTCAGTTAGTTAATTCAGATTATGATAAAATACATGGCAAAGATCCAATTTCAATATACTGCAACGTAACAGAAAATAAATTAAATAATTCTCTTTTTAACTTTTTCTACTATGAACAATTGTTTCTGTGTTGTAATGAACACATAGCCTTATCATATTGAGCCATATTAATATTTGCAAACATTACAAAGGTACGAAATCCTGCTCTCATACTGAAAATGTAAGCAAGTGATATTTGGCATTTTCATTCTTGATATGTGACTGGTATGAACTTCAGCAAATTTGAGTAATTTGTTGGACATATGGAAGAGAAACCGCAAACACAAATATCATTCTCCTCACGCTGATATCAATCCGATACCAATCCTTACTTTGGTATTGAAAGTATAGATCTTTAGACCAATACATCCAGTCTTAGTTTCCACCACTGGAATCATTCATATTAATTTTGACACTTTGTGATGATAATTTTAGGAGGAAAGGAAATGGATGGTAAACCTTCCAAAAGGCTGTATTCATATGAAAAGGGAAATGATTTATTTGAATAGTTAAATAATAAGTAAATTAAAGTCAAAATTATATTTGGTTGCAAATTTGTCCCTTTCATTAGCATAAACCTGCCAAGATAATGGGAACAAATGTATGTTTCTTGCAAATGTTCCTGCATGTGTAATGCATTGTGTAGGTGTGTGTTTTAGCAGCTTCCTTGTCCTTTTTACCAGTGCTCACTCCTGACCTTCCACCGGTGCTGCTGCTTTGCTCATTCTTGTGTTGCTCTAATCTGGATCGGACAGGACTGGGTGCAGAAGTGTATTTATCTTCCTGCACAAATAGGACCTCTTTCCGTCTGGTCCTTGCTCAGTTTGTTGTTGAAAGATAGCGAGCAGCATAGAGCAAGCTTTAGTGTGCGTGTGTGTGCATGGGGTGAACTCAGATGTGTCCCAGCTGGCCCACAGACCAGCACGCTAACCATCACCTCACTTCAGCAATGTAGACAAAAGGGGGATATATCTCCCCTGTGATATCGATACTCCTCGACTGTGGGGTTGTTTTACTCAGAATGAAAAAAGCAACATTCCTCAAAGAAGTCTGGTAAAAAGTCTGTAAGATCACAGTTGCAGAAAGGCAGAGTCTCCTCCATAAGCCCTTTTCTGCTTTTCCTCCATCCCATCTGCTCGGAAGTGTATGGACTGTCTAAGCATGTTTCATTGTATTCCCTTGCTGTCTCCCTGATATTAGGCTCACAAACCTAGTTTCCAATGGCTACAAGCCAAGTGACCAATACGGGTTAGCCAGCAATACAAAAACGCAAAAATGTACCTTTAAAAAAAATTATACGGCTCATCTTTCTGTGCCGTATAGAACAGAAAGATGTTCTATACTTACTATGAGTGCAATGATACATCCAGCTCACAAGAGAACAGGATACATAATATTGGATTTATGAGAATAAGATTTAGGCAATATTTTGGAGAAAACCAACAATCTACATTTTTTGTTTTCACAAATACAGTATATGTTTGACAAGTGAAACACTGTGTTTTAAACAATTTCTACTCAATGTAGAACATCTGGACATTCCTTCCCATTTTAGTTCTTAATAGGAAGGTTCAAAGCTAATATTAACTTTAGCGATGTTCTAATAATTTATGAAAACCACTTGTATCTTATTTAGGATGCTGGCAATTATTCTTATCATTATTTATAGAGGTTATGTCAACTTATCCATCTCAAGAAACCATAAAACAGTAATTTTAAATGCAATGTGTCTTATAAAGAATGTATAAATGCAGAATAGTTCAGGTTTTCTAAGTTCATATACTGCAGTTTATCATGAATTTCACTTGCAACAAATGAAAACACAACATTTAAGATTAGGTTATTACATCAGACCAATGGAAAAAAAAACCTTTTTACACAGAAATGTGGTCTTTATGGAAAGGAATGTTCAATACCAGCTTAAAGGTTATCATTGTCAAAAAGTACTTTTAATCTGACAAATGAGCCTTGTTGGAATGCAAATTGTAATTCATTAAATATGTTATAAATGACTTATACTGTTCTCACTTATCAGAATCAGGACCAGAATTTGCTTTCATTGGCCAGAACTGTGTGCACAAACAAGGAATTTATCTTTGGTTTCACACGCTCATAGCAAAAAATCCCATACATTTTAGCAGATATAAAATAAAAGGAAGGATATGTACGTACATGTACTGTATGTGTATGTTCACACACTATGGAGCTTTTTTCTAAAGAAAGGTTGTGGTAGCACAAAATATGCACAAAATATATTTTGTTTCACATTGGAGTAGTTGACAACTCTTCCTCTAAGATGTGTTGAGATTGTGTTCATCAGAGAGAACCTGACAGAAGAAACTGTCTCTGTGGCTTTTGCAACTAGTGCTCCATAGTGCTAAAGGTAAAAGGCCAAACAATTTGTGTCCAGCATGTGTGGGGTATGTGGAGATATAAGCTGCTCCTTTCCTGATGCTAGACATGTACATCCAGGCCTAAACTATATAGAGGGAAGGTCATCTCTGAGGATCCTCTCTGTAGATCTGATTGTTTGTTGCAGTTTGGCCCTGTCTTGTTCTTTGGCTGAGTGAAACCACACAGTGATGGACGGACACAGGACAGAGTAAATAGTACCAGGGTAAAAGATCCTGTAGTGGGTTTTATTTCTTCAGTTGCCGCAGGAATTATATTCTCTGCTGGACTCTTCCAAACAGTATCTATGTGCTAGGATGATCTAAAATCACAAGAAAGGGTTTCCATTTGTATGTTGACAATTTATCTTTCATGCTGTGCTCCAAGTCTTTGAGGTGGGAAGGCCTCCTTGACATCAGCCTGATGTTTTGCTTCAGATTATCCATGAGAATCAGTCGAGACTCTAGTTTGACCACTCCAAAACTTTGGTATTACTGAAGAAGAAAGACAAACAAAATATTACTTTAAACGTAAATCTATTTGGGACAACAATATTTTAATTCTGTATATTGTAACATTCATGAAAGAACCACTTCAGACAACAACGAGGAAGCAGATAGACTCCAGTTTGATGAGAAAAATTGTGGCAAGGCTTCGACCAATATTTCTACACTTGATCAATTCATCCTGATATGCATGGTTTGTATTACCTTCTTTTTTCATGCAAGGCTTCCTAAGGTAAATGTCATTAATGATAGATTTTTTGGCTAAAGATTTGATTCTGTGCCTCTGACCATAAGCTGCTCAGCATTGGCAGCGGTTTACCTCCTTTAGCTATTACAGTTTGAGTAAGCTTTGACCTCCTTCTTATGCTTGTCATTCTCTGCCACGATGGGATTTACCCCACGTCCGGGTTTTTTTTTTTTTTTTTCGGTCCATCCGAGCGTCATGTTGTCGCTTTGAGATGACCCAACTGCCACTCTGGCTCCATGGCTGTCGGCCAGAACGCTGTGTGAGGCCCTCCTGGCACTCTTGACCACTTATCAGGCTCAGTCAATTTGAGCCCGCCTTCATCTGGACGTATGCTGGCCGAGGCATGATCTAAGCTTACACATGAGTAGTGGCCTGTTTTCCAGGAAAGGCCGACGTTGGCGAAAAACAAACAAAGAGATAAGGCATAGTTTTGATAAGCCGTGAGAGGGGCAAGCAGAAATGCAAATGATGTAGCCAAGATGCTGGTTCGACTCTGTGTGAAACTCCTCACAGTGTCCTCATCCTGACATGTTTGTATTGCTCCAAAAGCACATTCTGGAGATAAAGGACAAGTGCAGAGCGCTGGAGGAATTTGATTTGATGCAAAGAATGTGAAGCAGAGAGCGGATGCTTGTATGTTTTTGAAGAGGGGGGTCTACTGATAAAAGGACAACCTTCCTGTGTTTTCCTTTGAGTAAACTCACAATTCTGTGTTTTTATGAAAACCTAATTGACAGAATCAACCCTCAATGAAGACAGTTTGAATCCTGTTTAAATCTATAATTTCACTTTAATTCAAAACAAACAAAATAACAATCCAACCAAAACAGGGTTAATCATCTCTATGTGAAAAGTTTCACATCATAATTTATGATTAACCACCTTTCTTTGGAGTTACATTTCACTTTTCGCAATCCCAATTATTGTCAAACTGGCAGAACTAAGAAAACACCTCGATAGAACCCATTTTACAACATGAAGTTGAAAAAAATATGTCAAAAAGCAACATGTCATACTCTGGTCTAAACGGGGTAAATAACTCCTAATGCTGTATGTTGGAGGGTCAAGGTTAGGTTGAGTCTTCTAAAAACAAATCTACGCATTACCAACAAGCAATAAAGTTATTTAGTAGGTGTGAAAATGTGAGCGTAATGGAAATAAAATTGCACTTCTGGGGAAACACTGTGATTCACATGTGTTGTCCTAAACGCCAATTTTGTGCATGACGTATGGCATCACACAGCCGAATGGTTTATGTTCACAGTTAGTGGAAAAAAGTCCATTTTGAAGACATCAGAAACTCACGAGCTTCCTCGACAGTATTTACTTGTGGATGCACCTGCATGTTTGCATGCGTATGTACGTGTTTGAGGGGGTCGTGTTTGGATCTGAGTGTGACAGTGTATACTTAGTCAGCCGGAGGATACTTAGATTGAGTGCGTACAGTCCTCTCTTTGGCGAGAGCGCACATATGTGTTTGTGCGAAGACCCGGTCCTATGTGGGTGTGTGTTTGATAAACTGTGAGAGCATGTGGGAGACTGTTTGTCTATTCATCTGGGTGAAAGCGGGAGAGAAAGAGCAGAATGAGGAGGTGGAGGAGATCTGCTTTCCAGCGTCTATCTTCAAGTCAATCTGCTCACAGTAACACAAACCTCTTTATCTTTGCCTTAAACAGAAGGGAGGGAGACAGGCAGAGAGACAGGCAGAGGGACAGACTCAAAATAAATGTTTTTAGGAGGAAAAATACAGAGAGAAGGAGACAGAGATTCAATCAAACAGCCTTAAGAAGATCAAGCAGATAATCATGTAAGAGGAGCGTGTTTTTAGCATTCGTCATTAAAGATGTTTGTACTGTTGTAGTGAGCCATAATTGTTCTATTTAGAGGCCTCTTCTGGTTAGGTAGATAAAATACATGTCAGTACCTTTGTTATTTCAGTGCTTGTTATTCCCAGTTTTACAAGTGATTGTAATAGTTTTTTTAAAAAAAAGAAGGATAAACAACTGGCTTTACTGCTGTGGTGTCTTGCAGAAGTATTTGCATCTCTAAATGTTTTGACAAATTGTGTCACATTCCAACCACAAAATTGAATGCGTTTTATTGAAGTTTTATGTTAGAGACCAATACTAAGTTGTACATAATTGCAAAGTGTTAAACCATAAACCATGGTTTAATTTTTTTTTGTAAGTAAAATTGTGTTGCAGCTTCCAACAGACTTTCCTTTCGATTCATCCGAACCACCATAAACATAATCTCCACACAGCACCTTTCTCCATATTTTTCATCTCCTCCATTACTTGCAGCAAGACTGCAAATAGGACTTTGTGTGTGCTTTTGTTTTCAACAATGTTTTTCTTTAATCTATTTTTTCAGAAAGAGCAAATTTATGGAGAACACAAGTGATAGTTGTTCCATCAACATATTCTATCACCTGAGCAGTGAATCTCTGCAGTTCCTCCACAGTTGGTTGTAAAATGACTTGCTCCATGCATTTTAAACCCTGACTTATATTTTTTTAGTTCACCAATATGCATTGCTTCATCCCAATACAATATATGAAGTTTCAGATTGTAAAGTGAGAAACTTTTCAAAAGTTCCATTGGTGTAAATACTTTTTTAATGCCTCTATTCGTTTCTGAGCCACTATATGGACTTCTCTTTTTTTTCCCATGCATTTATACTTCCTCACATAACCATGACCGATGCCAAAGATAAGAATCATCTTCCAGGCCTGAAACAAGGAAAACCACACAGTTTTATCTCTGTCTTGGCGAGTGTATGTCTGCCCGCAGAGCAAGCATGACCAGCCAAAGTAAAAAAACAACGAAGATTTAAAGCGATAAGAAAGACGGAATCATTATAAACTCCTAATTGTAATTTAAAGACGAGTAGGCGGGGGGTCATTCACCGCTCGGCTTTTGCATCCGACCGAATTAGGAGGACAGCCAGTGGGAGTTCTGCAGGCACAGAGATCACATCTGGTCACAGGGTGTTGTGTATGTGTTTATGTGTGGGTTCAAGGCAGACGTGGTCCCGGCCCGTTGTTGCAGTATCTTGCCCCATTGGCTGATGTGTTGCTATGCTCATCTGTCTGTTCTCTCAGCCCCGATCAACCCTGTCACAATCTGAGTCACTGTGGCCGTAAGTGGGGAAAGATGCCTCTTACGATTACATCAATCACTTATCAGGCGCATCAATCAAGCCACGTCCACTGAGGGGCCACGTCTGGAAAGGGATCGGCCGTGTCATGTGCTTGTGAAGTGAGTGGAAGACTGAGATAGAGGGGGTGGGGGAAAACTGAACTAACCCATACGGCTGAAATCTCATTTTCTCCACGGCCTTGAGAGTGGAGCATGCCCAGTACTGATGTTTGTCATGTCTCCTCTCTCTGAGATGCTGCTGCAGTGCTTCCCAGCAAGCTTGGCACAGGCTTACCCATAGACACTTCTCTTATTGGACAGATTCAGCGCAGCAGCCTAGTAGATACCTCTGTCTCTCTCTCTCTCTCTCTCTTTCTCTTTCTCTCTCTGTGTGTTTCGGCATTGCACTTCCAGCTCTTCACTGCTCCCCTGTCTTTGCTTTTCTCGCTCTTCCTCTCGCTGTATTTCTCACAAATTATCTCCTATTTTGTCTCTTATCCTCACTCAGCCCTTCTCTCCCTCTCTCTCTCTTACATACTCTCGCTGCTACCCTTAAGACTGTGGTTGCCATGGTGACAGCTTTGTGCTGCAGGAAACGTCAAAGAGCCGAATCCGCCCAGCATCACTTCCTCGTTTAACACATAAATTCTGCTTCATTGTTTCCTCCTTGCTGTGATTTCTGTAACATGACAAATAGCTGAACTTGAGTTGTATGATTTAATTTAAATTTATTCATGCAGGTGTGAGCATTGTCAATGAGTCAGCAACTTTGAATTTGACATACCAGATCTCCACTCTTTTACCTGTAGATTTGGCACAATTGACCTTGGAAAAACTCGCTTAGTCTACAAAGAATCCTCAATTTTTCCCCAGGAACTTGGTCCTGAGGCATATGGAGGGGTGCTAAAAAATTTGATTTTTTTCAGATTGATTGATTCCATTTTCCTTTAATTTTGGGTGATCAAAGTTCAGCTGAAACTTGCATGTGAAGCTTATCTTATCCACTAATCCAATCTACCTCCACAAAGGTCTTGAAATTAGCCACTGTCCCCTTTTGCTCTCCCGTGACAGAGAGGTGGTCAATTCTGCGGGTGCACGTCACAGTCAATTGACTGTTGCCAACTTAGCAACTTTTTTTTTTTTTTTGCTGTAATTAGACCAAAACACAAAACAAAAGAAAATCTGTATCAGCAGGTCAGACTTTTTCCTCCCTGCTTTCTTTTATTAGCAGCAATCTGTAGATTGCTGTAAGATGCAACAGTCATTAATACAAATAAATATATTTTGCAGTTGTTGAAGAAGTACTTGAATATGTCTTGAATATCTGCACATATTCAACAGAGCAGTCCTAGTAAAAGAAAATAGAAAATGTTCTTTATTTCTCTGCAATGTGCTACATTAATATAATTTTTAACACATCTCTCTCTATTTTTCAGTCTTTATTTACTGTATCTTTGTCTCCCTCTTTGCCAAACTCAGTCTTAAACAGCCACAGGGAAAATTTTCCTCTGACAGCAGAGCCTGGTTAGCTTGTAACTGAGGGCAGAAATGAGAATATCCCGGTGGAACATGGATTAATCGGTTTTAAGGCATTCCCAGATCCAGTTTCTTGGTTCACTACTGTCAACTTCAGTTTCTTGAAATATGGTCACCATGCGTCTGTCCCAACTTGTCTTTTTACTAGCTAGATATAAAACTTAATAAACTTTGTTTCCTCTTAATTCTTTGACACCCATGTTTCCAATGAGTACCCGGAATTAAATAAAAGTACTACCAGTACTACTCATCCCTCAGATTAGGAATCAGGGCCCTTGAAGTGAGAAAATTCTAAAACTTAAACTACATATGCATAATCAGAAAGCGTCAGCTCTCACAGAGTTGGCTATAAACCATAGAACATGTGCTTCTTTTGTGTCTCCTGAAACCATCACTAAAGCCAAATGAGCAGCTTTTTATCTCTGCGGTCAGACAGCCTGCATTTATGTTTCGTTACCACAGCATGGTTCAGTGCATGTCCAAGGAGGCAGATGCCTTATTAAAAAAGGTGAAAATCAGCAAGTGGGGCTTTTTTCTGCCATCTGATGTAGAGGTCGTTATCTTTTAGCTCTCAAACCACTCTATCACACTTTTTACCTTTTTTCCTCTCCCTCTTTAATTTTTTTTTGTGTTAATTCTGTTTGATCTCCCTTTAATTTCTATCTCCTGCTGCGGTTTTACGTCCTGCCCTCCTCCCTCACTACAGAGAATTAAACCTGCAGATGGGTGTTAAAAGCAAGCAGCATACAGTACTCCAACTTCCTCAACCCCCTCTGCAACCACCACCACCACCATCACCACACATGCAAGCACACCCATGTCCACTCTATTGGAGAAAAAGAAAGGGGAAAAAAAAGCCCAGACAGATGTAAACAACAAAACCTAATGGCTGTTTAAAGCCATTATGTCGAAAAAGATAAACTCTCCTGGCTGTGAAAGGGCAGGAGTGCTGTTGAGCGGTATCAGTGTGATGATGTGCAGGTATGCTGCTGTTAGGAGTGAACTGCTCGTCTCCACAGTGGAGGAAAGCTGTCTCTCTCTCTCTTTTTTTTTTTTCTGGGAGCAGCAAAAAGAGGGATTAGGAGGCAGGCAGAGATGGGTTCTGTGAGGCGTTTATGGCAAGCGCACACAGTATCAATCAAAAGTTTGGACCTATTTTCTTCAGGCTTTATAAATATGATCCCCATAAAAATTGTTTCATTTTATTACGTTCCATATTTTTGCTGAATTTTTAGCATAGTAATGGAAAAGCTCATAATTTAATTATGAGCTTTTTTTCAGTTTTTATGTCTGAAAACTTTGTTTTACACTTTGTAAACAAAGTTTACACTTTGTATGTCGCTTTGTTTACACATTGTAAACAAAGCGACATACCTAGGTCGCTTGTGACCTAGTTATGTCGCTTATGATCTAAAAAAACTCAGGTTTGAAATCGGAAGGAAGTGATCACCAGTTTTATTGATTATCATTATCACATTTCCAACTGTATTTAAAAATAAAAAAACTGTTATAGCATTTCTTTCTTGTTGCTGTTTTTCTTTGGGTTTTACTGTCCATCGAACACAGTATCTTAGTTGCTCACTAAAATATTTCAACTCATTTTCAATGACCAGATGCTCCAGTGTTTGTATCCTGGCCTGGGGTGTTTCTGCACTGAGTTTGCATGTTTTACCCATGCATATGTAAGTTCTCTCCAGATACTTGGCTCCCACCCACGGCCCAAAACATGACTGCTAAGGGGCAGTGTTATGTATGTATGTGGAACGAAAGGAGCACCACCCATTATTCCGACAAAGGTCACAGCTTTAGAAATAAAGTTGGCAGGTGGCCTTAAATCAAAGTATTGAGATTGTAGAATCCATTTTTACTTTGAATCTTCATGTTAATATGTGGATTCTGTGGAACCATGAGAATCTTATGTCAGCCAATGCTCGGCTCTTGTGCATTCTCGCAATTCTAACCGCGCTGTATTTGCACTGTTTCATAAATTTGCTTCAAAACATGCTTACAATGTTGAAAACAACAGATGACAAACATTTCCACAGAAAAATCTCTTTCCAAATCAGCATACTGTCATCCTCAAAGGCATTTTTTATTTTACTTTTTTACAACTTGACGTCATGTGTGCTCACATAAACTGCATGCCCACCCAGAAAAGTGCAATCCCAGCTACAAGTCCCATCTTGTCAAAACGGCAAGTGGAGGAAGTGAGCGTTGAGATTGGGGAGATAGGGCGGTACGAGGCGGCAGGAGCATATCCCCGCCACACCGCGGCCCCTGCCAGCTCTTACTCCTTCCTCCGTTGATAGATTAGATCATGGAGAACTACCACAGGAGGAGAGAGCAGAGGAAAGAGCAATTTGTTTTTCTGAACTCGGAAAAGCACCGCGTCGGAGCCGGTTGGTGTTTCAAACCTTGGCCTTGTTTTGACCTCTTTAGCCCATAGATAAGGATTATGCTACTGAGTGCAGTGACCTGTTAAGACATGACCCATGAGCTGCCCCTCTCAATCCCTGCCGCTACCGCCTACTCGAAAGAAACGACAAGAATCCTCTGAGGGCTTGACAGAGACAAATCCCGGGATGGCCCCACAGATGACTCATCGATGAGTTTCATTGAGAGTAACTGTTGTTGTTCTTCTGTTTCTTTTTGTCTAATTTTTTTTTTTTTTTTACACTTACCAGGGCATTGAGGTGCAGGAAGCCTAATTTCGGAAAACCTTGTTTTAATATGTAGTTCCTTGTTTTTCCACATTTTCTCATATTATAACTACAACTTATGCTATTGGAGTTTTTGTGTGATTGAGCAACACAAAGCAGGACATAATTCAGCAGAGAAAGAAAGTGATACAGGCTCTCCATTTCTTTTCACAAATAAAAATCCGAAAAGTGTGACTTTATGTTGTCTTTGGACCCGTTTACTCTGATGAGCCTCAGTAAAAGCTTATGCATCCAGTTGCATTCAGTTTTTAGTTTTATTTCAGTATAAGTCCAACTTAGTGGTTTCTAAGATGACATTTGAAGATAAACAGGATCATGAGGACAACAAGGAGCACACCCGATTGATCGGGGGAAGTTGTGGAGAAGCTTAAAGCAGGGTTAAGTTCCAACATATTACCTAAAGCTTTGGACTCTATTTGATCAATCGTCAGCAAAGAAAAAAGCACAACTACCAACCTACTTAAATTAGGAGTCTGAAGCCTGGTGGCTTTTAGTACCAGGCTAAATAGAATAAAGACAAAATAGAAATGAGCTATGTTTTAATTTATAAACACAATATAATTTCTACACCAGTGTTATAGATAAGGTTTTTTAAAGTCATTTTTGGTCATTTATTGTTATCCTAGGTACTTTTTGATGGGTTATGTGTTTTTATATCCTTAATAAATAAAAAAAAAGCATAGCAGAATTTTCTTTATTCTTATCTCTAAATAAATAAAATTAAGTGGTATTGTTTGGCTTTGTTTCACTAGTCTAAATGTACTTTGGAGTAATGTGGGTAAAAATGGCTGTTATCAACACATATTCATATTTTAGAATTACCAAGTCAAAGTCTGTGGCAAGAATTGTTGTTCAGGGGCTCCTCATCTAATCTGACTGATTACTCTATGAGTAAAGCTGATTGTGCCCTAGCCAGAAGAGGTGGTACTACAGAGTATTCATTCGGAGGAGCTGAATGCAAAAATGCAAGCCACACTTCTCAGATTTTTATTTGAAAACCAAAAATGGTTTCGTGAAGTGTTACTCTTCCACTTCATAACTATTTTGCTGTTAGTCTGCTATATAAAATCTTAGTAAAGTATATTGAAATTTGTGGTCGTAAGTGACTCTGTCAAAAATCTTTCCTTTTACAAGACACTGCTGTAGGTTGAAATAAGACTTGGAGGAAGTCGTCACTGTTGCGGACATGTCAGATGGACATGAAAGGAAAAGTTGTCCCTCTTTTACAGTGTCACCCTACTGTCTTTTGAAGCCACAGATGTAACTGTCCTGATCGTCATCTTGGTTCTGTCTGCCTTTTATCCAAAGTGTCTCCTTTGCTCTGTTTTTTTTTTTTCAATGCTCCAAACTGTCTAGAAAAAACATCAAGGCTAATAACGCTTTTTAGATTCAAGAAAGATACAGAAAAATATCACAATATCAGTGTAAAACATGCTGTACCTGTTTTGCACTCTTATTGCTGCTTGGACAATAATGACAACCGGCCAGAGGCGTCAGTGAACAGAAAACCTCAGGCACCGGCGTGCTGAAACTCGCCTATCATACCGGTGGAGGTACTGACAGATGAGCGAGGAGGAGAGGAAGTGCAATTTTGAACAGCAGTCCTTCATAGATTGTTATCTGACATTCAGCACCTCACAAACACATATCCACAGAATCTGCTCTCCGCAAATGGGAACCAGATGTGAGGCTGCTCTGGGACCCCGACATCATCCTGGCAAGGGCAGGTCGTCTGCAGGCTTATCTGGGTGGGGTGAGCAGCGCTAAGGGGGGATAACTTAACTGGTCTCATTTCACTTTTCTTCTATGGGTCAGTGGAGAGGAGAAGATGCTGCCCAGGATGGTGAAACGGAGCTCTCCGGAAGCACTGTTGTGAAGTTGAAGATTTATTTTGGGACACCCTCTCGGTCTCTGTCTTGACTCACGGCTTCAGGGTCTGGAAGATCCAGTCATAGAAGGGTTGATTGCCATCATGCAATGGGAAATGCTTTCCTTGTTCCCACCCTCTTCCCTCCCTCTCTGTCAGAGTTGCTATCCTTGATCAGTGCAAGTCTATATAGGAGCAGAGAGACGCTCTCACAGCTTCAGAGAGTCTGGTGGTGCCCATTTGCCACACTTTTCCTAAAAGGACTACCATTTGACTGCAGTATGACAGAACCCAAGAAGAAAGACAGGAAAGGGAAAAAGACTGGGGGTAAGAGAGGACGAAAAGAGACCGATCCTACTAGAGGTAAATAAAACTTAGTTTCTGTGTTACTTGTTTAAACTTGTGTATGTTTACAACAGAGAAGAACAGTGAGACAGAAATAGACTCGGACAAACAAAAGAGCAAGATTAGGATTGAATTACTGTATTAAGAAGGGGAAATTATAGCCTTGTTTTGTAAAAGTTGCAGCCAAGTTGTCACATGAACTTACCTTTCAGTAGCCAAAGACACACACAGGCACTTGTTTTGGCAACTCTTTATTTAAGCAAAAATGATAGACCAAGTTAAAAAATTCAGATTTTAAAACAGTTGAACAGAAGATCTAAAAACTTGCTCAGAGTAGAGTTTTAGGAGTCCATGTGTTTTATCCCCTATCACAGGGCAGTAATTGAAAAGTAATGTCTGTGTGACAGCAAACCCTGCGTCATAATGCACTGTTTGACAGGGTTAATATTTCAAAGGTTGCTAAAGTGTTTTCACTTCTCATTTTAATATTGAGTCTGCCGTGACTCATCCAGCATAAGAGTCTGCACTTTTCTTTTTTGTGCGTGTGCCCTAAGCTGATTTAGTTTTACAAAAAAGAAAAGGAAGCTGGAGACCTGTTTGTATTTCATATACACAAGAGGTAGAAATGTGGTTGCTCTGTAGTGAGTTCAACAAGCTGCAGCATGTCACTTTAGTTTGACCTCAGGTCATGGGGAGGCCCAGCCCTCATTTTAGTGACACTTTAAGGACAATAGCTTGATTATTACTGTAGTTTCTACATATGTCATTCCATGCTTGATCAGATACTGTCTCTTTGAGGGTTAATCTTGATAGACATTTTGTACCTGGTGATGTCACCCCCGTCAGCCTCCAGCAGATAAAGCCAGAGATTAAATGGGATGTTTTTCTCTAAATCCAACTTTTTCTGTCTTTTTTTTTTTTTTAGCCTGCTGAATGTTTCAGTTTCCTTCCAATATGTAAGCCAACTACTGGTGATCTGGCTTGTTTTATTGTTTTAAACAAAGTGTTGAAATACTTGCTGGCTGCCGTTCTAGATTTGAGGGTAGCCGCTAAACTTGTGAAATACAAAGCTTACAAAATTCATCGTTTTTCAAACAGCCTGAGAAAGGTCAGTGAGTTTATGATCAAAATGGTTTATTTTATGGAAGTGTTATCTTGCAAGAAAATTTTACTTATGGCAAACCGGCATTGGGTGTCTTTATAAGGGCTTATTGTTTAAAACAAAAAGTATGACAGAAAAAACTTTTTCCAAAGCTCAATGACGTTTCTTCAGCTCTTCATTAAACATCAGACTCTTGATTAAACAGGGTAATTAAAGCTGAATTATTTGGATAGGGTTATTAGTGTTGGTCCACGAAAACTTCTATATGTCATTGCATGAGTAGCCACCTGGGGGCAGTATAGTGACCTTATTGAACAATCTGGTTGCCTTTTCTTGCGCAAATAAAATGGAAAAATCAGTATTCGCGCAATGTATTTCCGTTCACTGTTTAAGTGCACCGCAATCTGGAAAATACATGTTTATTCTGCTGTATCAAGGTCTCAAATAATAATTTAACCAGACACGTTTTGGTACATAAGCATTGTGATTTCTTTATTTTTTTCGGAAAGTTGATAATCCTTAAAATAGCAATGTATAAGTGTGAATTCTAGCTGTGCATGGTGTACGTAACAGGACTTTCACATATCCGGATTCCTGTAATTTTCCCATAATAGCATTTCAGTTTTTACCTAACTTTGTTGAAGAAAGGTCACGAGTCAGTTTGGCTTCGTGGTGGAGCGCAATATTAAACATTAACCTAGTTTTGATTATTTTGTTCTGTGAAATTAGTTCATATGGTGCATGCCGTTTTATGATTGCAGTATTAATGAAAACTGCATGCCAGCTTTTATTTTTTGATATGTAACCATAACCCTGTATTTATATTACCAATGTGTTCTTTTTAATCTAACTTAAACAGCTCATGATTTATTTTAGCAGCTGGTTTATGACAGTGAGACATAAAAATACCAATTAATTAGTACTCCAGCTTAGACTGACACTCTTATAGCCTTCTTCCTCTGCAGGTAGCCCATGAACACATTTGTCTTCAAAATTGTACAGGTTACGCATAAAAAGTTATTTTACAAATAAATATAACTGTAATTTGACTGTGACTTATCTAACTTCTTACCTCTGAAAAGTAAGTCCATCATTAATTTACTCTCTTTTTTACTATATTTGGTCTTATTCAAATTTTAAACTATGTGTGCTCTTTATTTTCATATCAGCCCTTTTTACTGTTTTGCTTGTAGTTTTATTTAATAATAATTTTGGACTCTTGCTGGTAAAAGGTCAGAAAGAGTCAAAACTAAACCTGGTTTTCTTATTTGATCTAAAAAAATATATATAAAGACACAATAGATGTAAAACATACCTAGGTTAATTATTTATATTTAATTTTCACTTAACATCTAAATAATAAAGTTTATTTATTGCCTTCTAAATTTCACACAAATTATACGTTAAAATAGTTTCAAACCTGGTGGGTCCCTTGTACTTTGCTCACTCTGCTCCTCCAAACTAGCGGCAGTAGCAATTAGCAAACAACCTGGTGGAACTGTTCATCTGCTGAGCTTATCATACAAAACACTTCTCAATCCAATGTTCCTTAGAATATTGTAAATGTCATAATGGCTCATCATTGTTGTGAAAATGTCCTGAAGACAGAAAGAGCAGGAGCTACTTAAAGAGATAGAGGCCAATGTCAAGGTGTCAAATTGTGAAGTCAAATTTCTCTTATATTTAATATATACATAATTTTTATAAGTGAAGGTAACTTGATCGTGGTATAAGATGGCCGTATGACTTTAAAATACATAATTCTGCCCCTTTAAGCAAAGTGAATAATCCAAATGAGGAGTAATCTGACAGGATTTGAACATGCTCACATTCATATACAATTATGCCTCTTTAATCGTTTCAGACTTTTGCGGTTTTTGTTGTTTTGCAACCAAATTTTTTGAGATACAAAATGGTGCCAATTGATTGGTCTGTTATACACCGACCTTTCATAGCCACCTGGAAACCTGCTCAATTGAAGTTGTCATATTTGAAAAATTTTCCTTCACATGTTTACAAATTGGCCAGTCGCATGCTAAAGATGTTATTTCAAGATGACTTTTGCATAGATGCGACGGTATGCAGCATAATTAGAAGTTATACAATATGCTGTGGGAGCATGTGCATGTGTACACGTGCCTGTCTGAATTAGGTGTGTCGACCCATAATTGTATGTAAACAGGAGCAATCTGCCTAAGCTGTCAGTTGGTGATCAAAGAGATCAATGTGGCATTGGGGGTGTGAGACAGGTTCGTCTTCTGTTTTTTTTTTTTTTTTTTCTTTTTTGCTGATTTTTTTTTCCACATTAATTTCAAGACATCCCCTCACAGCAGGTGTTTCTTAAAGTAAACACCCTTTCATTCAAGCTGAGATCTTTGAACCAAAAAGTGTTGATGTGTGCCATTTTGCATCTGCTCTGTTGTTACATGATCATTTACTGACTCATTTATCTACTTTACCTACTTGTAAGGTAGCTGCAAAGCTAGTAGTTTTTAGAAAATGTCAAAAAAAAAGGACAAGTTTAACACACTTTTACAATGGAAAGCCTTCATTTTTTAAGAGTAGTTGTTAGTGGAAGAAATTTGCTCCTCAGCAGAAGAACAACTAAGCACTAACTGTAATTGGATATATTTGCAATCTTCCTGACCTATATACATATGCTGCTCCTATTTGTGATGTTATAATTCATAATCGTGCACCTCCCACCTATCATATGTCAAGACAAAACACAACAAGTTTCTTTCTGCGGGGGTGGGTTTGCGTGTGTAGCCAAGGATTGCAATAATTACTCAAGGAAGTAAGGAGATGGCTGTTCATTTTATGCTTGCTGCTTTTCATCTTGCAGTAATACCTACTGCACCTTTAAATTTATGGTGGTGCTGTTTGAATTATTCAGCAACAAGTCAGTGGAGGCAGCAGGGATTGCTTCCAACTATTTCAGAGTGATCTTACATTTATTTCTCACAAGAAGAGGATTCTCACAAAGAAAACAAATCTAGTCCATCATGCCTTCACTCTGTGACACCTTCTAATTTATTTTTATTTTAATTTATTCTTTCGAATGCCACTTAGGTGTGTTCATTAAAAGAAATGGGGGTTGAAATGTGTCCTTTCAAAAGCACAAAGCTAGAAAGTCTTTTTCAGGCTGATCTATGTGAGATATTCAGATACATTTTGATCAAATCTTAACTTGAACACAAATTTTAGATGACAGCAAAGATGTAAAATGTACTCCTTGTCTTTATGACAATACATAAGTCATATAGTGTCTGTTTTTAGCAGGATTCAGGTGTGACTACAGTCAACACTACCACACTGTCAGCAAAGAATTGATTCATCATTAATTGTAGTTACACAAGGACTGGCTAACAGTATGACAATATAGAGTTTAAATACAACAGCAGAACATTATCACCACCCAAAGTTTAAAACAAAAATTTAAATTTCTATATAATTTCTTTCCAATTCAAAAAGCAATAGCTTTTGCATTGCTGCTGCTAAATAATATTGAATATTATATTATGTTAGTCATATTTGAACTAATTGGTATCGGCCTCATAAGGGAAATATGTAACAGTGCTAGTGATGCAGATTAGAACTGATTTTTGACCATAGCAGCAACATCAAAGTCAGACCAAAATGGTATGTTGGTGCATCCCCAGTTATACTACAGCTGAAGAAGCTGGATTTCAGTCACTGAAGTAGATTATTAAAGCTGATTTCAGTTTAAAGTCTGATAAACTGAGTTTCATGCAGACTGTTTCAATACCACTGAGGTTTCAGTGAGGTAATATTGGCATCATGCAAGTGCAAACAAACAAAGATGTTTATCCTCTGAAAACATCAAGTAACCATATTTATTACTAGCTGAAGTTTGTGCCGACATGTTTTGAATACTGTGGACTGTTGCAAACAGCATGTCAATAGTTATTTGAAATACAACGAGTGAAATGGTCTGATTAAATTAAACATAGTCTAACATGACTTGTCAAGATTCTTGGCTCCAAACAGTCTCTTATAAACAAATATAACTCGGGTGGCCTTTTTTGATCTGAGATCACAAAGTGAAGGAGATTATTATTTAGCTTTTCCTGTTGACTTTCTCAGTTTTTATGGGGTGATTCATCTCTCTTTTGGCATCATGGGTAAGGGGTTGAACCCAGGGAGGGTTTTCAGGGACAAACTAATACTGTAGATTGACAACTATGACTGTCAAGCAACAGTTCAGACCTTACATTTTGCCTCAACCCCTGAACACATGATATATTTGCATTCTCTATTAAAACCTAGAATTGTCCTTTAGACACGAGGGACAATTGTCTATCGTGTAACAAAACATGTACTAGAGAAAGTATGCATGTATAGTCTGATAATGTATGAATAGTTAGACATTTTATTGATTGTTAAGCTTGGCTCAAACGTGCTAAAATCTTCATTGCCAACACTTCATTGCCAGTGTTGGCAATGAAGTATCCAATACAATTTTACTTCCAAAGGTTAGAAGTAGGTTTGCTGTTTGAATTTGTCCACAGCTGAAAAGTTTCAGTACAGGATTGGTAGTAATTTGGGGGATCTCCGGATGGTAGGTAAAACAATCCCAAGAATGTACAAGGTCCTCACTTTGTAAAAGCAGATTTGGCTGGATGCTATTAAACTGATCTTTTTGAACAGATGTCGTGTTACAGTAACTAGTGTACGGCATCTGAGGAGCGTTTCCACATGCAAATGGCATATCTCTGACTGCCTTTCAATGCGGTTTGTCTTTTGACAACGTGCAGCGAGGTGACATAACACCGCAGTAATCAGGGATACTTTGTATGGGGGGAAAAAAAGGAAAAACACAAAGGCATGTCTTAGATTCCTTTCCTAAGCTCCTGGAAATGAAACAGAAATGTTAACTCGATAATAAGGGCAAGGCATTGTTAATATATCAAATAACTTTGTTTTTGAACAGCTATGTGGGCTGAGATCTCCAACTGTTACCCAAGGCATGAGCTGTTGACACGCCAGATAGGCTTCTATTCTCAAATTGGGTTTTTATAGTCCATGTCTGCAGCTGCCCCTGTGCTTCAAAAAGAGAGAAACAGGCTGTTCTTGAGGCCACGGTTTATCATCACTCCTGCACAGTTTTTCATTGAGGATAGGGAAAAGGACTTTTTGGTTACATTGACAACTTGTTTTCATCAAACGTTGATCATAGCATAGTGCAGAAACTTTAAAGGTTATTTCAGACATTTTAAGAGTGAAGTTCTGCGACATTATTAATCGGGATAGTTCATTTACCTGTAGTATGAAGATATCAGTGAATTGCCTCAAATTGGCAGATAATAGGTGGCCAATTGAAAAAAAGCTGATAATTTGTTTAAAAACTGAAAATGTTTATATCTATGGAATGTATTGCTAAATTAATGAATATTTACATTCTGCTGTTACAACTGTTAAGTTTATCACTGCTGTCTCAGTAAAACAGCTTTCTATGCTAAAGACGGTTGATTTTGTTATTAGGTTTATTGTTGTCTTCATATTTCACTATTCTAAGTGAAATAGAGTAGTGAAGATGACATTCATCTTTTGTGAATGTCATCTTCACAAAAGAAGACATTTTGTGAAGTTGTCCCTGCATCATTTGTGGCTGCAGAAATTATTTTTAGATGTCTACATCACCTATAAAATCACCATTAAGATCCATCTTTGAAGACACTGCATATATTAGAGACTTATTAATTATGTAAATTTTACTTACAGATTTAGAATGAAGTGATTTTAAGGATTAATGGTGTGCTAATCCTGTTAAATATGGAAAACCAAATGTGAGAAGAGAGGTACGTTTCACTAAAATAACACACCCTGTCTTGATAGAGTGGAACACTGTGAATTGCACACCCTTGATCCCAATACTCATGCTTGATTCAAACTGGGAGGAGATTAAAACCAACACTCGCACTTGAAAGACCTGATGTTTCACAAAATCTGTTTCATTTCATAACATTGATACCTGCGGGACATGTGTTTTTTAAAATGGCCACATTGCAAGAAAGAAAATAGCATGAGAGCAGCTTTTAAACTGTCTTGCTATCTTGGTGTTAATGTTTTTCATCTGTTGGAAGAGAGCATTTTCAGTCTGAGTTGTGTTAAGTTGCTAAAGTAAAGAATCTGTCTGATTACTTCTTAGCCATCCACAATTTATTTATTATGAGGGTCAATTTACATCTTTTTATTATAGGAAAGGGGAATATTTTGATAACTCCACAGAACTTCACTTAAAAGCCTTAACCTGTTCTTTTATTTTGTTAGATATATGTACAAGGGGGATTAATTTAATGATACTGATCAGTATCTGAGAGCTGAGCAGATGAAGCAGACCCTCCAGCACATCTGGCTAACTGGACTGATGAAAAGTAGAGTCCTGTGTTTCTGTTGCTTCTCTTGCCAAGGACAAATCTTTGCTAATTCTCTTGGCAAGGACAGACTCATGTCCAGACATTTTTTTTTCTTTTCCGTATAGTCGGTGCAACCTCAATCTTGCAGCTCTCTGACTGACGAGGCTTTCCTCAGGCAGTATGCACGTGTTCAGTCTGGCACAGTTCAGTGTGTAGATATCATAAGCAGAAGTTCAGTTTCTCAGTCTTGGGTCGGCTCACGCAAGCATTTCTAAGTTCTTCTCTCCTAGTTTTGCAGAAGACAATGAATTTTCTAAGCCTTTCAAATGCCAGACATTTGCAGATACTCTTACACAGTTACAGTGCGACTAATACAGTGCTGGTATACTCCTTTGGTGAGAGTAACGTAAAAGTTAGAGGTAGGTCAGTAGGGTAGACCACAGAACATTGAGCACTGTTTAACATCAACTCCCATGCAGTGCATTAAATTGTTAAACAGCTAAAAATCTTTATGGCTCAGTATTAGACCTCGCTTCTAGCTATCAATAAACCTGAAGCACTTGCAGAGTTGATGTCAAATGGCAATATGTCGTATATGTTCAGCCCATATAATGTTATGACTTTCAGCAGATCTGCAGTTATGCTTTGCTGAATTAATGGGGGTTTTATATTTCCAAACTCTTGGGACTTCAAAATCTTGAAGCAATTCCTCGAGCAATTGCACCACCAATATCTATCTTGAGACCGAAAGCTCATTAAAGTTTCAAAGTGCTACATTACAGAAGTACATCTTACCTTTTCCCACAATGTTAGATTCTTTGTCTTTGTTTTCCCAATGCTACAAATATCATCAGCCACATTTCCCAGCTGCATGCTGTTTGTAGATAAAAGGCCCTTGTCTTAATGAAAACAGGATAATTTTAGCAACAAAGTGACCGCTATAAAGCTAAAAATGGCTATGTTTCCATTGATCTGTGTGCTATTTTGAATTTTTTGATTTGCAAACTGATCTATTTTAAACAGAGGATGATCTTCATTAAAATATCAGTCTTCCTTGGATATATCCAGGTAGCTTTGCATTTAAAGATTTAATGCATGTTACTTTTCAAACTTTGTGAATTACATTAAACATAAAAACTTTTTTAAGCTTTTGCTGGGGTTTAAGTTTTATCAGACCATGTCATATGCATTATCAGGAATAAAGGAGCTGTTCTCTGAGCAAAGAGATGCTTCTCTCATGAATATTAGTGCCAAATGCAAAATATGAGACATACTTAGAAACCTATACACTAAGTATATATACAAAAGATTTTATTCTCCTTGAACTTTTCTACATTTTGGTATTACCACAAACTGCAATGTAAATAATTGGTATTTGGTTTGTCCTGCAATGTTTTAGTTCCAATCTTTACTCTGCCGCCCTCAAATAAAATCAAGTGCAACCAATTAACTTCAGCAATGTCAAGAACATAGACATTACCCCTATTTCTACTAATTACTATCAGAACTCTCAATAATTACTTGTAGGACATCTGAATGGTAAATGTGTGGGAAAAGTAGCACTGTATGCTATAATAAGCACACCAACTCCACAGTCAAATGAGGTGGTGGCAGCTTCATGCTGTAGGATTGCTTTTCCTCAGCAGGAACAGTGAAACTGGTCAGAGTTGGGTTGCTATGGAGTGAGTTAAATATAAAAAAGCATAGCTGGTAAGATGTAACCCTTAAGAGTTGCAGCTCTAATTGCAGTGACAGATGGTTCTATAAGTGTTGACACAGGAAGGTTGAAAACATATGAATGTCTCACCTCTTTATGAAAAGTTTTAATTACTCAGGAAATTATTATTTTTCTGCTATTCATCTCTTTGTGCTTGTCTTTGTGGAAGAAGGTGCTTGGGTCAGATAAAATCAAAACGGAAATATTTGGTATACATGTAAAACATATAACTGTGAAACATGCCACCCCCACTATGAAATATGGTGATGGCAGCATGACGCTGTGGTCATACTGCAGGGACAGGTTCCCAGCAGCTCAGTGACCCCATCCAAACAAACAAAGTCTTCAGTGCAAATCCATGAGATAAAATGAACTCAGTCAGTATTTACTCAGGGGGCTAAACACAAATGTAAGCCTCACTTTTCAGATGCCAATCTACAGAACATTTAAAAGACAATTTTCCTCTCAGCAATTATGCGTTATGTTTGTCTGTCATGCGAAATATGTTGATATTTGTGGTTACAACACGACAAAATGGGAATAGCATAAAGGGATTAAATACTTTTGGAAAGTACAACAGTTTACTGTTGTAAGAGTTTCTGGAATTTACATTTGCAAAAGTCTCCCAGGTATGTGACCTCTCGAGAACTGACAATTTCTTCAAATCCAGTAGAAGATTATCATAATGGCTGTTTTGTCAAAACTCACTTATGTGTTTAAAATTTTCACTGACAGAGGAAAAAAAGTGTCTGAATACCTCTGTGAATGCTAACTGAACATTACCCTAAATCCATCACAACTGTCAACCTAAATCCACCAAACCGTCTTAAACTGCAACATCATTGGATTTGTTTTCTTTTTTCTTATTTGGCTCTGCGCAGACATGTCTTCTTTTAATAGGTCAGTGAAGTAGGACAGTCTCTTAAAAAAAGAGGGCAAGGGGGGATAAATTTGGTGCAATGCTATTTCTGTGCCCAGTTGTTACCTGTGTGAACTTCATTTTGCTTGTCATGGTTTGTTCGTCTTCATTCAAGTGTCGTCTTCGGGAGGTAACTGCAGCAAGCAGCTGTAATTTGCAGGACAGCATGGTGCAGCTTGTGCATGAAATCGTGAATGTTACTCATGGTTATTGGAGGCGATGGAGGGTGTGTGTGTGTGTGTGTGTACCAGGGGTCATCCCTGGGCTGACACTTGCTTACCCCTTTTCTTATTCAGCTAAACATGTGTGCAGCTGTCAGCTGACATGTTGCTTTGTTCTTTGTGTGTATTTGATGATTTATGTTGTATGATCATCACAAATATGGTTATCATAGAATGAAAGCACAGAATGAGTGTTATGATTTAGCATGTTTTCTTTTCCCTCTCACAAACACAACAGGCCAGTTTTACAATGGTATAACTTTTCTTATTTCCAGATTGACTTTAATTGTGCGTGATATTTGTGGTTGCATATTTTCCCTCCTCAGCTGGTGGATGTTTGCTAAATACTGCCTCAGGTGTTTTTGTAGCAGCAAAGCCAGAGTGAATATGAGCATGTTTATTAGTCCAAGGCGAAGTTGATGATGTCTCCAGTGACCACATCTGGAGGTCACCTGAGAGAGCTGTTGGCTCACTCCATTAAGAGGGGTTACTGGCTCAGCTCCTGTTTCTCCTCTCTTCCCGTCTCGTTTTGTAGCAAACCATGATGCATAAACCAGAAATATGTTTTCTTTTTGTTACATTGCATTAACACTGAGTTGCTTTTTCTTCCTTTCATTCCATCTTAGCCGCTGCTCCAAAGTTAAAACCAATCAAGAATCCCATCGTCGTTGGTGAAGGAAGCAAGCTTACGGTGAAGTGTGAGGCCACAGGAAAGCCTGTCCCAACCTACAGATGGTTTAAAGATGGCAATGAGCTGACAAGTAGTCGAAAAGTCAAGATCAAGTCCAACTTGTGAGTACAAAGAATTGTTTTCTAGTAAGCCAAACACTATCACACTATCAAGATGATCTTCTTATAGTCGGCCACCATCTAATAAAAACGTAGACAATGAAAGAATCAATAGAACAGCCCATGTATACTGTGATATTTCACTTTTTACACTACGGTTTAATCTGAAATAACCTTCAAATTTTTCGTTCATAGCTTTTGTTTATACACCAGTGGTGTTGCACCGCCACCTACCTCCATTTCTGATTCAAAAAACTTTCAGCTTTTACGTAAATAGAAATAAGTGTGAAAACAGCTTCAGAGTTTGTAAAATAGTATTCTCATAAATGGCTAAGAGATTTTTGAGGACGGAGTGTTTTTTTAAAACACTCGTTGTTGTCTTTGCTCTTGGTTCCTACTAGGCCATGCATTAGCTTGAATCCATTAGCTTTGCTTAGCCTTGCTTGGACTAGCCATTCTTTACAGACTCAGCCTCTTAGATTAGTCTTTAGATTCAGGTAATTAGTTTGACCTCTTTTTTATTATCCGTTAGCTTCATTCTTTAAAACTAACTAATCTGCATTTATACAAAATAAAGAACATCAAGCCAGTTATGCGCTAAAGGACGTTAGGGTCTACTCAGAGGCTTATGACTTAACCTCACTTCAAAAATCCTGAACTATGTCTTTCAGAAAACATTTTACAGTTAGTTCAAAGCTAAGTTACTAGTTTAAATGGCTTGTAAAAAGAAGTCTTACCAAGACTTAAATTAGTGTGGAGGCCATATAATGTTGCTGTCGCCAGCATCTTTTTTATAATAAGCTTACATAACTAAGAGTAGCTGCTCAAAGCACTTGGCCAAAGATAAAGAAAGACAGACAGCTTTTCATTGTGCTTAAATCCTGTAATTTCTCGTTTTTGACAAAGTGGCTAATGGTGAGCTGAAGTTAAACACACTCACTTTGAGGAGAAAATACCCAAAATAAGAGCTTACGTTGACAATATAATAGCAAAGTCTTTATTGATAGTAGAAATGTAAATAAGTTAAGCTGCAAAGGAACATGTTAGGTAACCTGGATGCCATACTGAAGCATCATAAGTTAGATATGAGCGTGTGCCATGATTGCTCTTCAGCCTCTTTGTCTCTCTATGTTCCCACTTGTTGTATTTCCATACCTTTTTTTTCCCCTCCCTGCCCTGATTCCCCTGACTCAGCTGTGCAAGTGTTGTCACCCACAGGAAATCCTCCAAAGTCCAGATCAACAGAGCGAAACTGGAGGATTCTGGGAATTACACGTGTGTGGTGGAGAACTCACTGGGGAAGGACAACTCCACTGGCACCGTCAACGTACAAAGCAGTGAGTACCGACTCCCGAGCAACAGGCAGAGCAGCACAGATGCGCTGTCGTTGTTGTTGTTGTTGTGACTGTTCTCTTGCCAATTGAGAGATCTGACAGAGTCAGATGGCATGAGGGATAGTAACATGCATGGAGAACAACTGTCCACACATGTGGTTTTGGCCTACTATTCAGTGGAATGGCTCATTATACTTGGCAATGAGCAACAGTGAATGTATCAGAAGGTTTGTCTATTTCAAACAAGAACAGCAACTAATTAAAATGGGAAGTTTCAAAAGGAGTATGGGATAGAAGTTAATGGGATTGCTTGGTAGAGATTGATGTCTGTGGGTTACAGATTTTCGCAAAGCGCAGTAGCAGATGAAAGAGTTTTGATAGCAGCTGCTTCCATTTGGTGAGGTGGTGAGTTTGCCTTTGGTCCAAGAAGTGTTGGGAAAGTTCAAGGCTGGTCTTGGTATCTTTTATTTTTATATGGATTGGTCTAAAATAACATAAGAGTTGAAGGAATCTCACCTATATATCTTCTTTTGCTGGATATTGGATCCAGATTGTTCAAAAAAGATGCTGCATTGTACTTTCTGTACAAGATGAAAACATATCTATACAAGTTCTAGGAAATGTACAGAATATCCGCATTGCCTTAGAAAATATCCATATTTATTCATTTAATAACTACAGACTTTACTGTATTTTAATGGGGATTTTATCTGACGTGCATAATTATGAAGTTAAAACAAAATAGTCAAATCTAAAATGTGTGGTGAATATTTTCATTCAGACTTGTTTACGTTGTTACCAGTGAAGAATTCCCATACAACAAATTACACATGCAATCAAGCTTTTGGACACCTTCTGACTGTGGTTTAATGTCAGTGTAAATATATTTTCTCTGAAGGAATAAGTGGTTTGTTAGAGAACATTAGTAAAGACCAAGGAACACAAGATAGGTCAGAAAGAAATTTGCAGTTTGGGCAAAGCCATGTAGAAGACACAGCAAACATCTGGAAGAAGGTGAAGTTTAAAACAGAACTTTTTGGCCTACAGGCAAAAAGGTTCATGGTTATGTATTACATATTGTTGGTCTATTACATAAAATCCCAATATTATACATCCAAATATTTGGTTACAGCATAACAAAAAGTCAAAAAGATGAAGGGGAGTTAATTAGCAAGGCTCTCAATAGTTTTGAATATTGTGTGACTTCAAAACAATGGACACCATTTCTGACCTTGACAGCTGGTTGATTTTTGTTGACATCCCACACACCTAGAGATATAGCTGTCGAAAAAAGACCAAAAGCCGGCTTTGGCAACCGGAGGCTCTTGAGTTACACTTAGTGTCCTTGTAATCACTTTCAGGCACAATATTCACTCCCCCTTCTTTCTTTACAAGGCTACCTTTTTAGAGCTATTGTTTAGCATTTGCAGTCTTAAGCTTGAGCTGCATTATTAGAGTATAGCTGCTCTTCTCAGAGAAAGAAAGCACCTATTGTGTTTGGGAAAAACAGAGAAGGCTTGATATTCAGCAAACAATTTTTTTCAGAAAACAAGCCATCCATCTTGTGTTTTTAAATCGGCTGCAGATTGCCTCTTTTATTTCTCTGACATCTAAAAAGCTTTAGCTGAGTTTTATGAGCGGATCATGTGACTCCTACTTTATGCGTACAGTGCGACACTCGGCTTTGTCCAGACACGGTGTCTTAATTCTCTTTGCCAAAATCAATGCAATATTTATTCATCCTTCTAAGACATACTGTGCTGACATTTATTAAATGTTAATGTCATACAGGTAAGTTACTGCACAACAACCATGTTTCTTGGCAATTAAAACAAAATGGGTTGAATCATGCTCTGAAGCCTCAGAGGTTGGAGAATCCCTGGTGACAGCACCTGCTTGTCTTCATATTCAGTGAACACTCAAGAGCATGTGATTGGTGGCCCATGAAACTATATATGATGATCTTAGCAGGCTGAAATCCTGGTCATGCAGAAATATCAAAGAAAATCTAAAATTACAAAGCAGTGAGCATGTGGGCTTATTCCCACAGTAGCCATAATGGAGAAAACATGACAGAGCAGCATTATGGAACAGTGTTTTCACTTGCAGTACAGACGATTTAAAACAAGTTGAACAGGATATCCTTACATGTAGCACAATGTATGATAAACAAGAGCTGGCAACTGGTAGAGCAGACGCTAAAGCAAAGAAAAAATATGTTTCATCTTTCTTATTCACCATCTATGCATATCTTTGTGTAAAAGCATCCCTGTGCTTTTCCATCTGTCAGCACGGGCGTTTTTTTAAAGTCGCTCAATGGCATAGCTGTCCTTCCTTTAAAACGGCAGCGATCACTGGCTGTATGTCACAGTTTGGTTTGTTTGTGTACGTGTGGATGTGTCGGTTCACCGTTCCTTAAAAACATCCCATTGTACGCCAACAGCACGCCCACTTCTGTCATGCTTCAGGGAAGAAGGCAAGACAGGGCGAATTGGGGGTGACACGTCTATAGGCAGGGCTGAAGACTTCCCTGAGGAGATGTACACTAATTATCCATAATATTATAACCACCCAACAAACATTAAGACAGGCTCACTTTTTGACTTTTAAGCATCACTGACTTGATGAGATAAGGACTCCATTAATCCTCTGAAGCTTTGTATTCATATCCAGCTCCCGTTTAGTCCGATTTCCTTAAATTGGAGTAAGTCCAGCGTAGCTATCAATTAAAAGTTACCTAATTGATAGAAAAAATGTCAACTTGTGTACAGTAGTGAACAAATGCCATCAAGAAGATAAAAGAGTGCAGCAAACTGATTAGTGATAATGTTCTGGACAACTTTAAAGCATTGGTAGATGATAAAACAATATCCCAAGGTGTGGAGTCAACCGTATTCATTTGTATTAGTGGCCCAGTCAAAGTCTCTACTTAAATCCCCCTGAGAATCTTTGCAAAGAAGTACAATTCATAACAACAGAACTCTCCATTCAATGTAATTTCTGTTTTTAGGTGGAGACATACCTAAATGAACTGCAGCTGCACATGCAGTGAAACACGATATTACAAGGCATTGACTTGTGGAGTTGAATACAAATGGACAACACTTTAAACCTTGCATCACCTAAATGATCTACTTTGTGTTGGCCTGTCACATAAAATCTCATTAAAATGCACTGACATTTCTGGTTGTAATATGAGATATTGAAGTACTTTTGTACGGCACTGTAACATGAACTTTTTCAGTACTTTATTTACATTAGCTATGCTACTGAGTACAACAACATGGACCAATGGAGGCTTTGTTCAGCCTGTTGCCAGCTTTCATTTCTTAAACAAAAATCTTCTTCCTTCGATGGCTTTAGGTAAGCCCTGGCATTCGCAGGCCGGAAACATCCCACAACAGCTGCAGATGTTGAGATGATATGACTCAGCTCTTCAGGCATCAAATTTTGGCTGTTGCAAAAGTCTCCTCTGTAATCCTTAGCCATTTTTTTTTTCCTGCTTTCAGCATATCATCTTCATGGACAAAATGTCCACAATATGCCTAAACTTATCTCTGGTTCTACTGTAACTAAATATTTTTTTCACTGTCTGCTTTCACAACGGTGTGGCTAAATATTTTATTTCTTTAAAGAGGAATGTTGCTGTGATTACAACATGTGGTTGCGAGGCTTAAGGTAGTTGTTTAGGGAAAATGACACATTGCCATTAAAGCAAATGTGATCAAGGAGAGGTTTGTTGGAAGATAAAAGCATGGTTTTATTAAAGACGACATATAATTGATTAAGGGAGTTTCTTTCCATCCTATTGGGTCAGGAGAAAACCGGCTGTTGTGTTAAAGGACTGCAGTGGAGCGCGCTTTCCTGCTGCAGTATGTTGCCAAAGCAGCATGTAGCTGCAGTATTATCTGTGTATGTGTGCCTTCAAGTGAGGGAGAGCGAAAGGAGGGAAGGGGGTGCAGATGTAGATGGACAGGGGGAGCAAAAGAAGAAGAACAGAGTGTGGATAAAGGAAACATGTAAAACGAGGGAATGCATGACAGAAAACAGACAAAGCTATTAGTAAGCGCAAGAGAGATATATATTACTTGTGGAAGGAGAATACCAGAGCAAGGGATAAAAAAGTGTGAAGAGGAGGAAGATGTGTTACAGTGCAGTCAGCGGTGCAAGCTTTTCCCCTTCTTCCTGCTGTATCTGATGTCTGCATTAGGGTGCAACAGTGTACCTCTTTTCAGAGTGTGATGTGCGTTTTAGCCAAACCTGAGCAAAAAGAAAATGTTAAAAATCTTATATATATATTTTTCAATTAATAAAAAGAGATCACAGATAAATTTTGAAGCGGCTTGGTGCAGCTGCATCAGTTCGACTCACAGCGTTACCTACAGTGTAGCACATGGCTGTGCCTGCATGCTGCCTGAAACCAGCACTCAGCTCCACCACATGGTGAATCCAGGCCACCACAACCTACTTTTGCAGAATGTACAGACTTCCTCAGACAAGCATTCGTGTGTGTTTTTACTTCCATATTTGATAGTTATTACAGAAATATATGTTCATAGATTTTTGCAAAGGTATTAAGCAGTAAAATAATACATCTCTGGCACGGTAAATATAGCAAAAACATTTTTATCAGCATGTCTGAGTAGCACTGAAGGGTGATGACATCTGAGTTGCCTAAAAAAATTCCCAAAAGTGAAAGTGATAGCTGGATTTGGTGCAGAAGCTTCTAACTAAAAACATATAAGAGGTTTTCACTGATACAACACTTTACAGCTGGCCACTGTAACAATATTTGTGCAGCAAGACAAATGTAACCAAGTCTGCCTCGGAAAAGAAAAACATGCCAGTTTTCCTCAGAGTGAACCCCGTCTCAGCATTTGAAGGCATGCAGTGGCTTCATGCCAGCGGATGGAGTTTGCCAATAATATTGATTGATTGGACTTGTGTGGGGATTTTGCTCATGCCTCTCTGTTGGACGAGTGGAAGAGAAACATACAGTGATTAAGTGCCAGTTACTGAATATTCTACACAGATGGCTGGGATAAGTGTTTGAGTTTCTTGTTTTTTTGTGTTTGTGTATGTAAAGGTACAGTTTTGGCTGCATTTATTCCAGATTTTTCCCAGTGGGCGGTCCACCGTGTTTTTGTATTAAAGCATGTTAAGTTGACATTAAATGTAAAATGTGAATTGGTAATTATATGTTGCTGGAAATCATTGTTGACTCCCAATTAGCCAGTGAATCTAAAAACACTAAGTAATACTGTTCACATTTATAACAGACCCAATGCATAATATATGAACTAAGCAGCTTATTTAGGCCCCCAGACCTTCAGGGGGCCCATAAATGCTAACATTTTAGCACAAACCACAGATATAGATTTTTATCATTTGTTTATTGAGAATGTCAATACTGTTAAATTTGATTTACTGATTTCAGCATATATGAATTAAAGGAATTCAATTTAAGATTTCACAAAAGATCTTTGTAAAAGTGCAAAGAATGATTTTTGTAGTTTAATTGTTGTTAAACTCACAGCATTAGTGGGAGCCTAATGCTGTGAGTTTAAACTTTGAGTTTGAGCTCTGTTTGTTCACTAATACATCTCAGTAAGTTACAGTTATCACTGATTGCTTTTAAACTTGGTCAAAGCACAGACGCATGCAATCCGGGGTCACTGGTCTATAAAATAAGCCATTGTAAGCAATTATTTGTATTTATTATTTTTTTTTTTTCATAAAAACCAGCAATGCTTAACCTGTCAGGGCCAAGTACAGCCTGGCGGCCCGCCAGGTTTATAATACATTGGAGGAAACCCTTTTTATTCATTTGAAAGTAGGTCCCGTATTATTATCAGTAGTTCCCCTCTAGCAGTAGTTTAGATGTCGTGTTTTAGTGAGTTTGTAGAAAATTGAACACATCCTCCAAGAGGTAGAAGACTAACAGCAAGTTAAAAAAAACTGTTGTTTTAAAGTGGATAGTTTGTTTTCTGTCTACTAAAGATCTTTGATATTATTGTTCAAATTGCTATCTGTTGCGATCCCAGACAGTAGGACTAAATAATCTTTGGGAAGTGTAATAATACACTTTTACGGTTTGATATTGATTCAAAATTTCTTTTCTCCAGTTGTCCATCCAGTTGTGATTTTAAGGATTTTGCAAAACGGAAGAAATTCTTTCATGCAAGGTCACAAGGACACATTTCTTTCATATTTCACAAGAACTCACGTTCAGAGACCCTGGGAAGTCCTCAAAAGTCCCTCCCAACTTTAAACTTCTAACTAAATGTTATATTAAAATGTTGGGGAAGTGTAGATTTTTGAAAGTGTAGCAATAGATCTCTTGAATATGTAACATTTTAGTTAGTCTTTTAACTGCTAAAATGAGCTAAAACTCAGGTCTGGCAACCTTCTAGCATTTAAGCCCTTTAAAGATTGACTCGGTTTTCTTTAAAGTTTCTTCCATTAAACTATGAAACACCACATGCTGTTGACAGAGTACATTAGAAATACTTTTTCTTTCAGGTAAATGGAACTTTGTTTGTCCTCTCCAGACATCTCAGTAACAATTGCTGCCATTTAGCAAGTGCTGGCTTAAACTTCATCCACGACCCCCAGTGTAGACGCCCGGGGACCATTTGTTGTCCATGTGGTCTGACCTCTACCCTGTAATCAGTCTGGCATGGTGAGACCTGCTGGCCCTCTGCAGCGCGGTGTAGTATATCATCAACTGTTTTCTACAGGGCCAGCTTTGAGAGGCAGCAGCAGTCAGAGTTTGCTTGTTTCCACGTGGCTTCAGATTAAGGCCTCCATTTATCCTGCAATCCGCCGTGTTGTGATAAGCGCTTGCAAGGCAGCCATGTGTCTGCAGGCTGCAGGTCACATCCTTGGGGGGTGCTGCACACAGCTCCACAGAGAGGCTGTGTGAGCGTCCAGGAATGTGTTGATGGAAATCACAGCTGAACATATGATTGCTCCAACCTCAGTAGTCATGCTGAGGCCCACTAGAAACAATTTGCACGCACCGGGACCCTCCTCTTTACCCCCAGTCACATACATACATAGATATGCACATGTATGTTTTCCCTCTGTGTCCTGAAGTAATGATTAACTAATTCACAATGTCTTAATAGTTTTACGGTCGAGTGGAAGGAAGCTCTTTAGCATCTTTTCCACACCACAGTTTGGTTTATTTGGCAAGCTCACTATGCGATCTAACATCACACATCAGTAATATTTTAATTTTATTCGAGGGTTTATTGTTGAGATTCTGGAATGTTTGTGTAATATGATTAAACCAAACGTTGCTTGATAACGTTTGTCATCAAGCAAAAACAAAACTGAATCTTTTTCCTGTTTTCTTCCAGTAAATCTGAAGATCTGTTTTACGTAAACGAAACTGTAAGCACTTTGACTAGGATAAACAAAAACTTCCTTCGTACCTACTATGTCACCCTTTAGCCTGCGTGCGTAAAACAAAACTTACTCACTTGTACCACGCAAACAACAATATAAACTCGACTCCAATGACGCTAAAGGATGTTAGTTGTGGCCTTGTCGTAAGCCAGTCAATTGTATTGATCGTTGTGTGTAAGAAGAAGCAGCAGCAGCTGGACCGCCTATATCTAAGAAGAGCAACTCTTTACATCTGCCAAATGATTTGTATTTACAGCCCACCAGAGAACACCTCGTCAGAGTCTGTGGATGTAGCTGCTGTGCTATTAGTCATACCCACTTTTTCCAAGTAATCCTAAGTCTTGAGTTCTGGATCAGAATCCCAGGTCTTTTTTAGTTGAAATCTATACACAGAGGCAGAATCCGGTCCAGGAGAGATGTTGTAATCTAACTGACAACATTGCAACAAAAAGATTGTTTTTACATGGGTCACTTTACCTTTAGAATCCTTCTGATTATCTTTACTTTGTTAAATAAATAGAAATGAGTGGGACTGATAATAATCTGAGCATTTAGGACTAAAAATAACAAACTTCCAAAGGAACATTTTTACCATATTTAGTTTTCTGTGATTATCAAAGCAAGCTGCGTCAAAGACATTTTTCCTAGCATCAGCTCACTGACCTAGGGTGGTTTGTTTCCAGAAGAGACATGACAGTTTGCACTTATCAGAGTTCAAGTCCTTTTTTTTTCTCGAGGGGTTCTCAAATCCAGCCATTTCACCCATGCCGGTGTTTGTTTTTGTTTACTGTTTGGGCCTTTCTGGAAATCTGGTCAGTTTCCAGAAGTGTGGGAGGATCGAGAGTAAGTGGAAAAATGTAGGTTTTGAGCAGATGAACACTTCCAGTATCATAAGCACCAATCATGCAATCATGCTGTAGCCTGAGCTGTCAGGCTACAGCATGGGATTGTTATAGTATGTCTTTGGCTGACTTGAACTAAGCTGACTTGATCTTAAACTAAAATGGAAAGTCTTCAAAACTTCTCATATATATTAAACTTTTTTTTTTTTTAAATTACAGTCTGTCAAACTAATGTACAGCATTGTGTTTTGTAGTGGGATTTTATGTAACAGGGTATCAAGGGCAGTGAAGACTGCGAAGTGAAAGAAAAATGTTTTTGAATTTATTTCTCTTTTCACAAATAAAAATCAAAATAAGGCATTCTTATGTTTATGTATTCAGCCACCTCTACTCTAAATATTTTTAGCAAAATCCAGCACAACTATTTACATTCCTGAAGTTATCCAAAAGTGGCAGAAAGCTAAAAGTTCACATCATCCTCATGGAGAAACAAGGTGGTAGAAGGATCACAGCATAAGAATGCTTTCTCTTCCTCCTGTGTATAATGTTCCTTCTACCTTAAGTGGAACATAATAGATAAACCAGCAACATAATCCAATAAAAACACAAAAACTGCAGATCTAAAACCCTGAATTGGGTTAAACCTCCTTCAAGAAATTGAAATATTTTCCATTTTTGTGCTTCTTCTTTGATGCTTTCCAGTTTATTCTGAGAAACAATTAGTAATGTTGGACTAATAAAACATAATTAAGCACTTTAATGTGGTGTATCCTTCTGATCATGGCCTTTTATATGCTGTATTGGCTTAAGAAGCATAATTGGACAAACAGAATAAAGCAGCTTCCCAATGTTTCCCTCAAACTTTTGTTTTCTCTCTCAGTTTAGTTTCATCTGGTCATTTTGGTGTTCTAATGTTATAAATAATCAAAGCACGTCTCATTTCATAAGATACCCAGTAATCTCTGTGTGTTATATGGGTCAGTTAAGCCATCAGTTTGAATGGATGGGGATATGGCTATGAATGCAGGAGGAAGCAGCTGTTACACTTGAAAAGCTGAGTGATGTGAGCAGGAGGTGACACAAGGTTTTTGCTGTGTGCAGGGGCTTTGTTAACTCTTCCAGTACTCCTGGACAGAATGTATCAGGGCCTTAATTTGATAGCATAATAAAAAAAATCCCTCTCAGCCCCCTGTCAGCTGTCCTGGTGGTCTTTTCTCTGCTGGTGACCCCAGCTGTGGCTGGCTGTGCTCTGGGTTCTGTTTTAACTTGCCAAATAGCTAACAAACACAGGTGTGTTTGTTACTGTTTTCAAAGAGGAGAATTATGGCCTAAAATGTTTCATTGCATCATAAAGGCTTGTTTGTACTGAGGCTGTAATAATTCGCAGTTGCTTGGATGTTTTGTGAACAGAGCAAGAACATTGAAAAGGGGCTTGCCAGAAAACTATTGTTCACTCACATCAAACAAAATCAAGGCTCCTCCTGTTACCTTGCATTTTTCAGAACGAGGCATGACTAATTCTAGGTGTCTTTGTGCTTTTTAACATTTTCTTTGTGCACCAGGGGAACATATACTTACCATTCCATTGCTTAAAGCTCAGCAGCTCAGTGTTGTAGTTGAGTTGCCACAGATGTCTGTTATCCTAAACCTCCTATTACTCCATCACGCTGTTTCCGTTCATTAGTGATTTGGCACCTGTACTCATCATCACACCATGTTTGTTAAGGTGAGCAAGGTTTTTCTCCGGGATTTTGTATGAGTAGTGGGTACCTGTAAGTTTACGCTATCCACCTTTAAGTGTTAAGGCACGACTTGAGGATGAAACTGTGATACACTCACGGTGAAGTTGACGTGTAGTATACAGAGGCCCAAAAGCCTAACAAATACCCTTGCTACATGGCCTGTTTTCAGGGTGTAAGACAAGTGTGGGTGGTGTGTGTATGCAAGTGTGTTTACAGGCATAAGAGGGCTGTGCTCACACATGCACACATACACTGAAATATACATAGGCTATGTACAAATAGGCTGAGTGCTTTTTGGCTTTCGGGGAATAGCAGTGGGAAAATCTTTGGTCGGAACAGCTGGCCATTACAATAACTGTGAGTATGAGACCCAAATTTGGAGTAGGGGTTAAAGGGTTTCCTTTTACCTCACTAAATCTACTTCTCCTCAGTAAAAAGAGCATCTCACATGCTGACTTTCCAAATGAAACTGGCCATCTGTATTCGTATTCCCTATTCATAGTTAACTCCAAAATTACTGATAGTTGATATTCAGATTTAAAGTAAAGTTTTAATTTTATCAACATATTTATAGGCTATTGACTAGAGGTAATATTTTTGAGTGACCCAGCTAGACCCACCACAGATAACTTGTAAAAATACTGGTGGAAATTTTAAGAACAGCTTCATTGCTGCAACACCAATAAAGCTCTTGCTTTTCATTTTTGACAAGTGTGTAAATATTTTTGACATGCCATTTTTTAATAAATGCAATAGAAGTTTTCATAAAAAATTGAAATTCATTTTACATTTTTATTGTCTTTACAGAGATATCAGAAATCTGCTTATGGGTCTAGACAAAAACAAATGTTCTAAATCTTCCATGGATATCATTTTGACATTTTGTCCTCATCATCAAGGGTTCTCTTTAGCAAGACATTATCTCGTTTGAGCATGAAGACTGAAGTGTGGTGTTTGAAAAATTAGTTGATTAAAGCTTCAGTATGTAATTTTATTTTGACCAATGCGTAGCTCCAACAAAAGTGTCTACTTAGCCGGTTACTTTTTACTTGAGTCACCTTCAGTTAACCTTGCTTAAGACTTAAAACTAAAAGCGTGGAGTTAAAAACATCATCATCTTGCTGAGTGACACATTGTATTCTACACATGCTGAAGGAATTTCCACACAACTTACCATTTGGCCTTTAAGTTCAAATGTGTCACCTTATGGCTGCAAATCTACTTCGTTGACATAACTATCAGAACCTCTTCCCTGTCGGGGGGCTTTGACCAAAGATGTTGGCAAATTTAGAGGTTCTAAAGTGGATGGGCGTAGGTCCTTGGGGTCAGTGGTCAGTGCTAGATTTTACCTTTCCACATCAGCGAGTTAGTATTTCAAATCTTTCCCAACTGGGTCTTCAGAGTCCCTCCAGCACTGAAAAGAAGGACACTCCAAAAGAAATATGTTCACCACTTCATGCTGAGGAGCTTTATTTCTCAACCGGAGAAGATTCAAGGTTGCATTATTATTTAATTTTATTTATTTTTTTTTATATTTCAACATTTAAAATGTGCAAATAGTTTGAACAACAGAAACGACCAAGCAGAGAGCAAACCTGCCTGGAACTGAGCTGCAGAAAACACAGTTTGGCCATTAGTTGCCAAATGCACTCAAACTGGTGTCCGACAGCAGCCACCCCAGCGCGTGTGTGTCGTGCCATTTCCCGCCCTGCCAAAGACGCACTTTGTTTCCTTGCAGTGCCTGAACAGCTGTTGTGCAATCACATACTAGGTTGCTCTTTGATTACACTTCAGCGCTAAGACGATTGAGGCAGACAAGACCAGGCATATCAGCTATGTGACTGAAAAATGGTAATAGGAGACAAGAATATAAAAGAAGACACACTGGTTGTGGTGGTCTTGCTGACGAGTGGGTGGTAGATTAATGTTGCGGGCGGGCTCCATTTTGTTCATTTTCTAAACATTCCTGTTTAAAGGAACTCTTATTCATAAAGGGGTTTTTTTCGTACATCACACTGAGAGTAAATAGTCATTTAATTCCTCTGGTTATTTGACATGAAATCTCCCTCGCTTGAAGGCACAGATGCTGGATGCAGCTATTGATTGGGTGTGGTTAAACTCTACGTACGGTATTTGGTTTTTGTTAGCTTTGGCACGCTTTGATATTTTCCTTCTGATCGTGTCAACACACCATCTTTTCTCTTCCGTCGTCTTCCAAGCATTCAGTCTGTATCTTGTGCTTTCTTTTAGGCTACCTTTTTATTTGTTTCTGTTTTTTTATTATTAATCTTACTTCGGCGACAGCTTTATCTCGGTTTCAGCTTCTGTCAACATATGTTGTAATTCCGAATCTGGAAATAAAAACATGTTTTAGGCGTCAGCGTTCATATTGATACATAAAAATGTCAGTGCTTGCTAATATCTAAAACATAAAGAGCCTTCATGTCACTTCTGCTTCATCTTTTGCTATGTTTCATGTTTAATTTGTATTCAGCTGGATAAATGGAGTCATTTTGTTCCCTTTCTTTCATGCACTTTGTTTAAACCACAGAACTTAAGCCCACAAACTTACATCTAAAACTCTCTGCACATCCTCTGCAACCACATCAGACCAAGCTGTCAACGACTTTATATTCAACTAAAGGCACACGTCCCACTTTGGTCTTTTTGTGCTGCCAACTTATCAGGTTCACTGTATTAAGTCCATTTAGAGAAGACTGCCTTTGCACAATAGCATAAAAGAACATGCAGCACGCAAAAGTGTAGCAAGAATGTTTGCAACTTGAACTGGACCTAAGTTGAAAGATCCTGGTCCCAGCTGTAACAAGAGACATGTCAGACATTCTCCACCAAGAAGTAAGGAGGTGAAGGGAGGTGAAGGGTGTGTGAGTCTGAAGAGGGGGGGAACAATCTGAATTATTTTTGCCCAGTTCATAAAAGTGAGTTGTGAAAAGCATGTATGGGTGACAGAGATTACGGGTACCATCACCCTCTTTATTTATATGTTTAATATTCTGTACTTGTGGTATTTATAACGTTCCTCCGTCTGATTTTCACAGCCCAACAAGGATATATGTTTTTTGTTTTTATTGTGATGGAGATTTACTGGATCTCGCGTCTGTATGTTTTTGCAGATCGAAGCTGAATGTCTGAATGAAGGCCTGTGGACTGTTCTCTTACGGCTGCGATTTACTCCTGAATCAGAGACATGATTTATATGTTTTATCTTGACAACATTGCTTTTAAAAGCAAAAGTAAAAAAGCCGTAACAAAGTCCAGATGGATGCTGGTCCAGCAGTGTTTAAATAACTGTCTTGATGTTGTCCCTACGCAGATTCAGATTCTATCTCATGCTTTGAGATGCTTTTCTGTTCAACAGTGCTCCACAGAAGTAAAACAGATTAAGCAAAGCTGAAGAAAATTATCAACATTTGTCATGAATTAGCAGAACATGTGTATAACTTTGCACTGTAGTCGGGCCAAACTGAAAACTGATTTCATTACACAATTCTGGATAAATGGGCTGGACTGTGAGGTGGGGTTCAGGGCTATGATTCGGTGCAAACAGTTTTCTGTTTGCTGCATATGCAGAGGGTGCCTCAGGAGAAGAAGAAAAAAAAAAAAGAAACGTGCAAAAGGGACCTCTCTTTTCACTTTTACGATTTTCCTAGAATCCTTTGGAGAGCGTGGAAAGACAGGCATGTTTATGAAGGTTTCCAGATGGTCCGGCTTGCACCCCCAGCTTTTCCTTTTCAGTTCTTGGGCCATGAAGGATTAATCAAAGTCAGTGGCAAAAGCTGATGCCTAAACACTGTGGCTCTCACTAACCCAGGAGGAAACCTCTTCTCAGCTCTCTTCGCATTCAAACCCCCGGGCTATACTGCTATGGAAAACTGAAACGTGAGGTTAAGAAACCAAGCAAACTTATCAAAACCTTGGCTACATGAGCGCCAAGGAAAAAAATCCTCTTACTTCAACTCTCATCAACCCAGCAGCCAATCTCCTACTTGGGGTAAAAGGGAATTGTCCCCAACGTTCTGCCAAGAATTAATGAACATACCTAAACCCTGGTCTCTTTAACTTTAGAAGGTGCCTAAAGAGCAATATGTGGAATGCAACTGAACTATTTACTCTACAAAACACAGATCGTTAAGAAAGTAGGAAGTTTAGATACCAATGATTTAATGTGACTAGTTTCTACATCATTGGGAGCTACATATAAATTAGTTAGTTGTCAGAGAAAGAAACATTAAAAGGGTACATTTCCTTTCAGTTACTCAGGTTGGGACCTGACAAACCAGTTGAAGGTTTCAGAGGAAGTTTATTTTAAAAACTCTAAACTATACCTCACAAAAATACTTTAAAAAATAAAGGTTTAGAGTCATTTCTAAAGCAGTATTGTTTAACGTTCTTACTAGGTCACTTAAACAATTCATCACTATTGAGAACTAAAGGAATGCACAACTCAACAGAGCACTGACTCTGCATTAGTCTGGATATTTTTGGAGGAAAACTTTAATGCTATGAATTATATTTTTTAAAGAATACATTTTATTCATAATTACCCAAAATCATCTCTAAGTGACTAGCTAAAGCTGTGACTTTGCATTAGTTTTGCCACTGAACTAAGATCATTTTTGTTGTCGCCTATTGATGACAATTATTCTGTTCTACAAATATAGAACACCATATTACACTTTAACTATTTATTTGTGTAAATAGATTGCACAGATAGCCATACCTGAAACAGTTGTGTGAAAATAGTGGAATCAGTTTCTCAGTTTTTAAAAAAGACATGTTTGTAGGTGGCTCACCTTTGCTATATTATAAAAAAAATTATACAAAAAGGATGAGCACATTCAAACACCAGAAATAAATCTGCACCTGATTTACCAAACACATTAAAAGTTGTATATTTTAGAGCTACAAACTGTTCCAAATTACGTACATTAAAAAAAATAAAACCTTCACTGCATTATGAAAAAATAATGTAAAGAATATCAAACCCACCATCAAGAATCTAGTGCTATTTATTAGCAGTGGCTGAATGAAAAGAATAAAGGAATGCAATAAGACTAAAGGTGTTGTAAGGAAAATATGTGCTTTCACTGTGATTATTTTCACTTGCTTCATGTTCAGACATTATTTTGAGAAAGATTTAACCCACTTAAACCTAATCTTCCTCTCAAGACAAACACTCGTCTGATGTAAAACCGATGTGACTGAATGCAATTAAAGAAATCCAAACACACACATAAAACAGAATAACTACTCAGCATTATAAACCCACATTGCGTCTTTCTCACAGGTTATGAATGTGTACGTAAGCTGAGTTTACTAAAGGTGAAAAATGAAACTCTTTAAGTTGTGAACTGAACCATCACAACATATTGAAAATAAGTGAGCCGGTATAATTCTTGAAAATGTTTTTTACACACTGACTGCCAAGAAATTTGTAGAAAAAAAAATGTATGAATGAGCAAAGGAGGAAAACAATATCTGTTGTAATCACAGAAAAGAAACGCACTGGCAGACTGGATGAATATGCTGTGTTCTCAGAGTTTACAACAACATTCAGGCTGTGAAGAAAATCTGGTCAAAATGCTCCGTCAAGTCACTGATTTCAGTGATAGTGTATGTTTTGCCGCGTCACATTTATACAAGAGATGCTCTGGTGATGTGTCAATGTTAATCTCTAAACAATTCAATAAATACTTAGGCTTTATCATGATGTTTAATCTCAAGCTAATATGTTGTTGAACCTGAACAAACATCAGCACAAACAAATTAGAACAGAAACACAAAGGGATGGTGTAAGGAAGACATATGAGAAATCAGCAGCCTCATCTGTAGCGTTTCTGCAGAAACGCTAGAGAAACATGTTTTTGTGTAAAGGAAATAAGAAAAACTGAAATGCTCGAACAATATCCAAACTTTTTTCTTTGATAAAGAGGGAAACTTCATCCTTTTTTACACCCTTATTTTGATTTTTATTGTTAGCCTAATTATGGGCTTTCCAAGTGATTTAACGTGGCTGCGAACAAGTGACGTAGTTCTTGTAATCTTATCATATGTTTTGTTGTTGTGACAAAAGAAAATGCGTCAAAAAAGAAAAAAAAAAGCAGTTGGGGAGAAAAACAGCTTTGTTTATGACATGCAATACAGACAAATTGCAAAACATCAGTACCAGAGATGATTTTATTCCAAACATGTGCCCCTTTTTCAATTGTGGTTGGATGAGACACGCTAGCTTGCACAACAATAAAAAAAAAGACCTCCATTTAATTAGGTAAGAGCCAGAGGATATTTAATGTGTAGTAAGTTTTCCAAACTATGTGGACAGACTTTTTTTTTTAGCTTTCATCAGTGCTTCTGCAATCCACAGTGACAAAGCACTAAGGAGAATTTCTATCTGTGCATTAAATCTTTGCGTAGATGCATCAGTGAACACTTGGATCCTTTAATGTTCAATGTGGTTCTTTGCAGCGTTTAAATGCTTTTCTTTCATGGTTATTTTCACAGAATTTTATATTTAGGGATCTATTAGTTCTTGTGAGAACATGCTAAAACTACCTCTTTATTTTTGTCAAGCATGAGTGTTAAAGTTGTGCAAAAGGGGAGGGAGAACAGAAAAAATTAGAAACCTTGGATTTTTTTTCCTGTGTAATGCCATAAACATTACATATAATAATACAAATTTTTAGTGTTGCTTTTAGTGAAAATGTATATTTACGCCGCTGAGAGGGCAGAAAAATACACAATATCTTAATTCTCATATATGGGTTGTTTCTATTTACAACTTTCACACACGTCGATCTATAATTATTTGTTGACTTTTATCAATTATGAAGAATGCATTTATGAAAGTATTGCTAGTAGAAAAGCTATTGTAAACCAAATGCATAAGTAAGCCTGATATTTAACCCCCACAGAACTAGACACTGTCTCATTAATTGCAAAATCATACTTACAAACACAGATATTGTATCAAAAGAAATTGTGTAGCAACTTTTTTGGAGTTCTTTAATTGTCTAGGAAGACTGCTTTTTTTTCTTTTCATTTCACTGTTAGGAGGGTCAAGCCGTGCTTCTGCTTCTTAGAAAAAGCCCTTCAAGACAAGCAGATGGGATTTGTTGTTTGGCTAAATGAATCCTGTGTACTGAGTGTAGATGTGTGGGCTCCACCTGCAAGTACTCAGCTGGATGTCAACACAAGACCAGCCTGCTGCTATAGCTGTTTAGCAAAGGTTCCCATTTTAAGGACGTTTGACGAAAAACCTGTTAGCTTTTCTTTAGCCTCTACTCTTCATTTTTATAATGTATTGATTTTGAACTTCATGTTTAGATTTTAAATAGTCATCAAGTGAATCATAATCTGCTTAATATCCAACTAATGTCTCTTACAGTGATTGCCAGAGTTAATGCCAACCAAAGAAAGTGACTGAGTTGAGCAGTTTGTTTTTAATACACTTCAGATTTTTGTGTCTTGAGGAAATACCTGTAATGTACCAAACTGATTGGATTTGACAGGACTTTTCAACAAATATTGCTGAGCATGAAGAAGCATAAAAATGGAAATCAATCCCATGGTTATGTTATCTATTCCTTTAGAAATGCTCAGATGTGCTGCAGACATTAAGAAAACAGCACTAATCTGTTTTCAGACATATTTAAACCATGTCTATAAATGGTTGAAACCATTTTTTCTGATATTTTTCCACTCATTAGGGCTGCTTATAGAGTGCAACAGGGTATAGTGCTTGAACCAATTTTCCTTTTACATATATATATCCATGCATCCATTGTCTTATATCAATAAACGATTGTTGCATGTCAGTCAAAAATCTTGCCACGTTTGAGTGGAATAAATTCAATAAATGATCACTGCACCAAACACAGCTAGTGTTATTTTACAGAAAATAATAGGAGTAATGTTTATTCATCTGTGACCAAAGTAAGCTTGGCTGCTGTACCCTTATCACATTTTAAAATAAAATTTTTCCCATACTGTTAGCAGCTGAAAAATTGTTATTCACTAAAAATAATAGACTTCAGTAGTTAAAATAGTGCTACAAAAAAAATCACAAATTACATATACAAATGAATTGCAGAATATTTGAACAGTATTATAATGTAACATCTTGTCAGTCTCATTTTATTATAGTAGTACAAGTATGACAAACTCAACTAGTAATTGCTTTGGCAGACTGCTTGAGTTGATCCGACAGTCAGTTATAATCAGAAGTTTTATTTTTATTTTCCAAGCAGACAGATTTTTCTTTCTTGTAAGCGACAAAAGCAGTATGGTAGGCTTCTGTCAGGCAGCTGACTGGCAGTGTGCAGCATTATGATGGGAAGGAGCAACTCTTGAAACAACTTCGAAACTTTATGAAAACTTTGTAACTCCCCACTCTCCCTCTTACTCTGCCCCATCCCAAGATCAACAGCTGCTGCTGTGTTTAGTGATTCACCCAGCTTGTTTTGCAGTCTTTCCACTAACACATTTTAGAGCCAAACCCCGAGGAAGGCTTTCCATTTTTAGCATTGGCGGGTGCATGCAGTCCTTCGAGGTGCCTCAGTCCTTACCTGATCTTTTTATCAGGAGCTTTACCTGGCGGGACACAAACTGAATGAGTCAGGTGAAAGTGAAGTTAGCTCCGATCTGCTGCTGAAGCTGAAAATGTTTTTCCATGGAAGTGGCAGCGGATAATGCCGAGGGGTGTGCTGGTATGAAAATATTATTGTGTTTTGTTAAACCCTGGAATATGGGTGACAGTGAAGCTTAGGAGTTTAGACATGTAATCCAGTTGCTGCTGAGATATTGGCCATGGATCACACATTAACTAATCTAATCAGATTGAACCTGCCGTAAACGTATATCTTGGTTTATTATCTGGGTGGATGTTTATTGGAGTTAAACCTGAGATTCTTTGAGTGTGGCCTGCTCTGCATTTTGAGAGTTGAGCAGAAACTTCTTACTGCTTTGCAAGGCAGTTGTACTTTATCATGTATGCTCTCTCATTTTAAATTTTTATAAAATTTCAGTGTTTTCTGAATAGAAACAAGAGCATTGACTTAATATATATTTGATTTACCTTGTTTGCTAGCAGAAGAACAAACCGTTCTAGGCTTTTGTCAAAGCAAAACATCTCTACCTTCTTGAAATAATAACGAACGAGAAGCAAGAGTTGTGAAACCTCGCCGTGGAGGCATACAGACCCAGAGGCCTCGCTGAAGAAATTCCTTGAGCGATTTCTTGTCACAGCACTTTGCACGGCAGGAGTATCAGACTACAGATATATTGGAGCTATTGACATTTTTTTTCTCAGTGCAAAGCGTTTGTATCTCCACCAGCAAACTGCTGCATCTCACTTCAGGTACAATCGCATGTCAGCATCTGACATGCAAAGCACAACCCTCTCTCCTCAAGCCCAATCCTGCCATGTTTTACCTGTCCCTGTGTTTTGATAAGCAGACTTCATCCCATGCAAGTTATGTCAGCTCAGTCAGAGGAAGGGGGATTAAGTTCAGATACATGACATTTCGGGCCATTCCAACGAATTGAGTCAGTGCATAAACAACTCCTACGTTATGTCAGGGAAATATTTATCTTTCTTCGTAGAAGCTTCTTGAGATAGTGTCAACACTGCTTAGAGACACAATTACATCTGAGGCTGAGCATCAAAGAGTCCTTTTGGAGATAAAAGTGTAGTTTATAAGTAAATCACAAAATACTTGTAGATTTACAGGACTATCACTCTGATAAAACTGTCCCAGAAGTGCATATTTAAAGAAAGACTAAGCGTGGCCATTAATCATATCTTTTATTCATATTTTGACTTGAAGAGATTGCATTACGGTAATCTTTTGATGACTATTAAGAAAAAGAATTCATCTTCATAAATACAGCAGCCTTTATGCTTTTGTCACCACAAATAAAAGCCTAGTAAAAGCCTTAAAATAAGTCACAGTAGCATAAATTTAACTTTCCAGTGTTCAATTTAATTCATTGATATCACCATTTTTGTCACCTGTACTATCGACAATATTTTCCTTTTTGGCGCCTAACTCAACAGTACAGCCATCCACAGCTGCATGCACACAGACTTGGGAGAGGTTTAATGTCAGATGCCCAGCCTGACACCCCCGGGAAGGGAGGGAACTAGGTTGAATGTGAGAACCTCCAGGCCTACAGCAAACCTGCTCTACCACCCAAACCACATGGCACTTCTTCCATCTACTCTAAAATTATTGCAACTAAGCCTTTTTTCAGATCTTTTCTATTTGTCATGGTTGGTTGTATCTTTTTTAACTCACATGCAGAGTCACTCAGACATGTTCATAAATTTATTGTACTTGTAAAACACTGGTTTCTTTGTTATCTTTCAGGCGTGGATTGTACAATGAGCAACTTCTCTTGCAGCACCACTACAGAAAGGACAAAAGGAACAGGTGAGTACATGGAATAATGCGCACCAAGTATGAAAATCTTTGGTTAATGGGGGACAGAAAGGTTAGACTGACAAGAACAAGAAGGTCGGCTTTGGAGGAGGATGCTCGTGGAGGTAAGTGTTCCAGGTTTATTCTTCGAATCCTTCTTAGAACTTGGACGATTTCCGAGGAAGTAGCTTCAAAGAACGCAAAAGGAGAAACTCAGTTGGGTATCTACAGGAAGACAAGTATACATACTAGTAGACTAGTAACATAGAGAGCAACAGAACTGCATTATTCCTTTCCTGATACAAAGATTACACTAGGATGTGTAAACAGCAAAAGTCATGGACCCCAGATCTGTGCTGGCACCCTGCCTTAACAGATGCCTCTTGGTGGCTCAGAAGATCCAGATGGTGGAGAAGCCGTGCAGCTTGTGATCATGGAGTCATTCATCTCTGCTTGATTTTGGACAAACAGAAGGTTGCGCTCTTAGGTTTGGGGGAAAAAAAAGCAAATAGACATCAGTGGGCCTGATGTTGGTTTTTATTAAGGCACCTTGAATATCTTATAATAGCACTTGAAGGGGAAGTATTTTGCAGAAAACCATGCCTTTTGGCCAAGATAGTATTTTGGGTCTGGATTTCTTTTATGCTTGTTAATTTCATTCAATAGTTCCTTGGAGGCGTGAAGTAGTTTAGTTCCACATCTTTCAGTCCATATGCTTGTGAACTATATGTACGTTAGCATGGGATTTATGTGCATGTTTGATCAACGGTAAACGGTGACTCCGTGAATAAGGATTAGAAATGGTTAATAACCTAATTGTGACTTCCATTTCCTGACTGAGTTGTTCATTTTCACCATTATTTCGAGGATGGAGACCTGAACTAAGCATAACTTTTCCAATTGGGAGATACCATGAAGCCTACACAAATTTTGGATGAAAAGGTTTGTTATCTTGCTGCCAGATGGGAGTTTTTTCTTGAGAAATGAACCAACGAGACTAGATGAAGCAATTATTCATAGACAGGATTATTTTTGAAGAACCCAGTAAAACATATCAAGACATCTTTGACTGGGACTTGGAAAACAGCAAGGGCAAATCTGAGTTTGAAGGGTGTTGCTGTCTGAGTTTCAAAAGCTTTTTCCATCATTCCCCTTCCACATACAGGTCAGATGATAAGTTTTGTGGAGGTCTTTGTTGTAGAATATGGTGGTGCAATGTGCTGATCTGAATGCTGTGGAAATGAGAGGCAGTGATTTGGTTGAGACCGTGGTAACCAGTAGACTTAGGCAGCTATCTTTTTTTAAAGCAGACCTGATTTCAGGTCTTGAAAACTTGAGACCTAATCTCAAGTTTTGAGAAACTTTCTAATTATCAATTCATACAAAGTTTCCTTAGGACATAAATACAATGTGACACAGGTTAAAGGCTTTTCTCACATCTTTGCCAACATGTGTGGGGTTTCTTGTTAATTAAACTGAATATTTTTTCATCTAAATATTTAAAGATTATTATTTATGGTCAAAATATGGACAAAAACTATGATAAATGGCCATGCTTAGTTCTTATTTAACTTTGTACTTGTCATAAATTTATCACAAGTACTTTCCGCATAAAATTCACTATTATTTCCTAAAGAACTCTTCAATTTTCCTCTCCTATCATGGTGTCTGCATTGCCTGACTTTTTGCACATCTTTACAAGTTTTGACAATATTTGCTGAGGTCTGGGCATGTATGTGAAAATGTCTTAATGTTGTCTTTTGTTTCTTTTCGTTCTTTTTTTTTTTACTAGTAACCACAACGCTATCTCCAGGCTCAGGCCATGCCCGAAGATGCAATGACACAGAGAAGACCTTCTGTGTGAATGGCGGCGACTGTTACTTCATCCCTGGTATAAATAAGATTTCCTGCAAGTGAGTTTTCTTCCTGGTGATATTGGGATTCCCCGTTTTTATTGTCAGAGTTTGATCTTTACAAGATGTTTTGCTGTATAATAACATTCTAGCACCATATTAAAACTACTTTTCATCATTATGCTGCAGTTTTCTTTCAGCAGCAGTAGTTACACATCAAGTGGGGGAGAAAAAAAACTCAGTTCCTCTAATCTGCCACCTGTTGTGTATTTTAACGCTAATAATGAAGTGAGGCGGTGTGCTTACTCTTTTTAAGTTTTGTTTAGTGTAGAGAAGGGCTGCACATTAAAAGCCCTTTTAAAATGTCATGAGTCACTGGTTTAGTAGTGAGCAAATATTTATGCCTGTTCGAGGCCTCCAATGAGATAAATACAATCATTGCTTACATTTGAAGGAGGGATCAAGGGCAGTGTGCAAGGATGTGTTTAACTCTGTATCATTGCTTTTTAAGTGGAAAACGGGTTGACGTTTTCTAAGAAACAACCATTTTTCTCTCCCTCTGACGTTTAGATTTGAGTTTGTCTGATGCTTACAGTCAAGAAACATTAGTAAGGATGGTGTGTAGGAGAACATAAACAAGAAGTTTTCTATTTGTTTTCATCAGACATTTTTATTTTTGAGCAGCTGTTTACTCATTCAGGTGATCCTCAAATGTTTCCTCTAAACTTTAATGCATTTCTAATTTCAGGTTCTGAGTTGGTTAACCTTGGCTGGATTTTGTCTAATTTGTTACAGTACCTTTAAAAAACAACTCCAAAACTATTTGCTAATTCTATGAAGTTTTGTTGTCAAGCCTGTGATTTTAATTTAGGTTTTTGTTTAGCTGTATTTGCGTAATGTGGCTAGATGCAAATACAATGCTTCTTATTTTCAGATTTTAAGTAAAAATATTCTATCAGATGCAATTTTACTTCCACTTCTCCATTAATGTATATTGGTTTACCACATAAAATCTAAAAAAAGCACAAAAAAAAACAAAGGCTTGTGGTTGTAAAGTCACAAACTATGAAATGATTCTAGCAAGGCACCGTGTTTTAATTGAAAAAAATGCAGATTTTTATTACTTCTAGTTTATGAACTGGTTAAATGAAAACAATATACAATCCAACGTGAGTTGCGTGCAATATCTATTCAAAATCCGAGAAAAGTTATACATCTTTGCTTCAGGTTAGATTATTGAAAGAACAATGCAAACCGTTCCAAATTCTGATGGAAAAACAAAAACAGTCAGTGAATATGATTTTGCTAGTTTGACTTTATAAAGTAGAAACTAATATCAGAAAGCAAATTAATCTCCCTCCAAAAGTTGTCAGGCATTTTCATGCAGATTTTTTTGGGTGCACAAACTGTCACATAAGTCTGTCAGTCGGTTTGATGTAAAGTCGAAATATTAGCAAGGCTCTGCTGCCAGAGAAGGAAAATCTAAACAACCAGCGAGGACACGGCTGCAACAGAAGTTTGATAGACTGTGTACAAATCAGAGGCAGCAATAACTCAGCCGCTGCAGCTAATTCACTCACGGCTGGGGCGTAGGTCCAGAAATGTTGGATAATGCAGGGAAGGCCTGCAGCAATTTGTTGTCCCACTGCCATTTCACTCGATACCGACCAGGTTTCTCTTTGGTTATAACTGAGAGGCCAAACAATCATGGAGACAACAAGTCTGTTTTTTACACCCATCTGCTTCTCATTGATGTACAAGTTTTGAAAAAGTGAGGATAATTAATAAACTAAATATATTTATGTGTAATCAAATATATATATGAATAGAAAAATAAACAGGATTGCAAAGAAAGTGAAACACAAACAGAATCAACAAGAATATTTTTGACATGATAATTTTCTTTTATATCAGATATTTTCATACAGTAGGAAACAAAGATGGTCAGATTTTCCCAAGAGGAGTTGATCATACAATTGCTCGCAAAACATTTTTTTACGTTTTGTGACAGGTTAACACAAATTACTGCATAATTACAAAGTGGAAGGAAATGAATAAATGGTTTTCAGAGAGTTTTAAAGTAAATTTTTTGAAAAGTGTAGCTGGCATTTGTATTCATCCCCCTTTACTCTGACAGCCCTAAATAGAGCAATCAGTTGCTTTCAAAAATTACATCTTAGGTAAACATATGTCCAAATATGTTAAGTTTAATTTTAGTATAAAACCAGAGGTGCATTAGTGAATAGACAACATAATGAAGATCAGCACAGCAGACAGTTCCAGTATCAAGTTGTGAAACATTTAGGTGGCAGCCTCATGCCACATTACTCTTAGATTAACACATTTGTACTGTCAACCTTGTCTTGCTTTTTCTTCCAAAATATGTTTCAAATATATTAGAACAAAAAAAATAAGTGTACATATTTCTACCTCACTCTGGTACTGAAATATCTGCAAACAGCAGATCCTCCCAGACAAGTCCAAACCCATGCTAATTTGCTTATTTCATTCTGCATGAAACAAGTTTGGTTTTGGTCCCATCCCAGAACACTGTTTTCTCTTCTAATTTTTTCTTAATTACTCATCAGGTTTTTTTTGTTTTGTTGTTGTTGTTGTTGTTTTTTTTTTTTTACTTTCAGCAAAGTTTTCTTGGATTGGCCAGTCTTGTGTTACTTGTCGGTAAAATGTTGGTGGCCCTTTGAAAGGCCCACTGCCTTATCCTAATGGGATTATAATGAGGAAGTATGGTCAACACCCTTGATCCTAGAGATAGTCTGTCTTCAGTTACAAAAACATTAAGCTACATGCTATCATCATAAACCATGTAAAATAAACAGTCCAATATTAGGAAGCATCTATGTTTTCACAAATTCCAGTGAAAAATTTAGAGTTTACTTTCATCTGATTTATTGTTATAATAATAAAACTCTCACATTTGCAGGTTGTGAGCACAGCTACTGGGATTCCAAGAGGCTTTACAAAGGAAAACCTCATTAATCTATTTTCAGCTTTGTTGTACAGGTTTCCTTCAGGATGAAGACTTGCATGGGGATAAACGGGGGACTGTCAGAAATCAACTTTTATTTAATAATAGCAATTTGTTGATTTATCCTCCGATTGAGTTATGTTTGTTTTATTGATATGCAGAGGCTCTAATAGGGCTTGTCAGGTTTTTGTGATGAAAAAAAGTCAGACCATGATAATGTTACTATCAGGAAAGAAATTTTAATTTGGCATTTTGGTTTCCTTGTAAGAAAAAAAGCCTCTATCCATCACCACTGACTGGGTTTTATTAATGTATACATTTTCTATAAATGTATCAAAAAAAGCATGAAACTTTAATCAAAGAGCATGAGTTTACATTTGGAAGGAATATGCTTTTTTTTTCCATGGCCTGAAAATGAACATCTTTGAACATACAACTTTCACAAAAATCCAGCTGCATTTGTAAAACATATGAAAACTCCACTACCATGCTTTGCTATTTGTATGTCAGTTTAACTCTTTCTTTGAATTAATTTTTGGCCAAAAATGTATTTTGATTTAGTTCTTTAGTTCAGCTTAGTTACAGCAAACCACAGTGCCTTGAAAGTTTATGGGGAATTTTAGCCAGGACTGCAATTTATTTTGCAATCTCATGCCTTCGAACAACAAATGTGAAAATTAGGAGACTTTTGTTACATGCAGAACACAACCAACACATGACAGAAAATCCTGCAGCAGCTTATTTATTCATCTTTTCTTTTAATAGCTTCTTTTATGTTTTATGTTAATGTCATTGTCACATCAAAAATGTGAAAAAATTCTTGAATTATATATATATTTTTTTTTAAATCGTGTCACTTTTTAGGTCTCAAAAGCCTGGCTTTAAAACTGGATATAATCTTGAGAGACCCTCTTTTTTTCCGTATATGACATGTTATGCTGCACGAATGAATGCCTTGAAATGTAAAAATGCACCCCACTCCCTGTGTTTTCTTTTTTCATAACACATGTCTGCTCTTTCCCAGTTGTCCACCCGGATACTTCGGTCGTCGATGCTCGCAGACCGAGCCCCTGCGGTCGTACATGCCCTATCCTAATAAAAGTATGTCCACCTGATATGAGCAGCTGAGAACAGAGATGCAGTTGTCCCTGGATTCTTCCAGTGGACTCCTGTCACCCCGACCGTCTTGCTCTTTCTCCTTCTCTTCTTCCCTCTTAGGTCAACTTCGCAATGAGCTGTGCACAGCACCATGCACACAGTGGTTTCGTCCATGGGGAACACTCTGCTTTTGCTGTCTATAGTTTTGCTGTTGTTCTAATTCTGTGTCTCTCTCCCTCTCTCCCACCCCTCCCCCCGATTTCTCCCCTTTTTTTCTTACACATGCTCTTCCTTTTCACTCCACTGTCCCTCTATTTTCTTCCTTTTTTTTTCCTCACTGATCTCCTCCCTCTGTTCCTTTGGCTTTCTTCCCATCAGGTGTCCAAATGACTTTACTGGTGATCGCTGTCAAACCTACGTTATGGCCAGTTTCTACCGTATGTCAACTTGTCTCTTCTGTCTGTGTCAGACTGTCCTTGTGTGATGCATGTACGCTGGGTGTAGAGAGATTGCACTCATTTCCTGTTCTTACCTAATAATTATATCTGTGTCTCCTTTGATGACTCATTCACAAGCTGGCACAGATTAGTAGAGCGTGTTTCTGTGATTGGTCAGCATGTGATGGGGTGCGCGTGTGTGTGTATGTGTTTCCCCTGTAGCTCAAAGAGCTTTGCATGTGCTTTCCCGTGGTAGATTTGCCTGCAACCTGTTGTGAAGTGAAGTGATTTTGTTTTAGATGCTGCCTGAAACATAATTGTTTGCACATAATGAGTTGCATGTAACAACACCGGCAGGATAAACGCTAAAACACACCTCTTTATGCAATCAGTTGCAGACATGCAAGCTTGTGCAATATTACCTGAGAGTCCATTAATGCAGAACCAGATCTGAACAAAACTTATCAATGAAAAGGCATGTGAAATTTTATGTTCCGTGTGTTCCAGCCCAATGAAAGAGGAACGCACTACTTTTCTACTGCATAATGTCTCTCACAGAATTCCTTTTGTATTTACAATTTTAATTAGCTGTATTGTCAGACGCAACATGAACCAACGTGACAGAACACTTCCCAATACTTGCTTAAGTCTTGACTAATTGTACCTGCACGCATCTGAAAGCCAAGCATCACATCCCTTCAAGCTGTGACAAGAAGTCCCTGCTCGTTTCACTTTCAGACCAGTTGATCGCATGCTGAGTTCCTCAATTACAGCCATTCTGAGAAAATGAAAGGTTAGGGCTCCATCATTAAAAAATACAGCTAGTTTTTTTTTTTTGGGGGGGGGAGGGGTTGCACAAAGTGCCTTGCAAAATATTTAACTCTTCTCATTTTGTCAGGTCACATCTGCAAACATATGTAATTTTTTGGAATTTTATGTGATAAATCAACAGGAAATAATAAAAAAGTGTGAAGTGGAGGGGAAAATGACACATTTTTGCATAAATAAAAACTAAAAGGTGTTGCATACATTGGAAATGATAGATTTTAATATCTCAACTCTGCATGGTGACATTGGCAAAGACAGACATCAACTGAAAGATTATCCCAAAATTAGTGGAAGAGCTGCAGAGAACTCTCCTGGATGGAACCTGCCCTGGAGGCAAGCTTCTCTTTCAGTCTGTCTGCCTTTAAAGCCGCTGAAGTGCTTTCAGTATCACAAAAGTATTCAACAATGTTAATAAGTGAGGCTGCATTACTGTTACAAAAACATACAGCTACAGAAAAGATTCTTACATTTTCTACAATGATAAAAACAAGATTCCTTTCTGTTAAAAAAGAAATACCTCCTGCTAATTCCACTGCATATTTGCAGTCATGTGTTTGCGAGATCACACAGTTTCAATTTAAAGTACATAGCAGTGAGTGCATCTGCTCTTGTTAATCTGCCTGCTGATTACAGAGACTCAACTTGCATATGCTGTTTGTTGTATGTTGGCAAAGAATGAATTGCAAACAGCCCATCTCTCCTCCATTGTCTCTCTTCTCCATCTTAACTGCAAGTAATTTAACCTCACACTAAGCAGCAATGCACTGCGGTGAAATTACTTGTCTTTTGGCAAAGTGTTGTGTTTTTTCCGACACTCATTCACTTTGGTGCAGCTGTTCGTCTACGTCAAGGTCGGCGTCTATTTCCTCTTGCTGTGTAGTCGTATGGAGACGGGCCAACCTTTCTTTGCTTTGTTCCTTGTACAACATCTTGTCAGCATAAAGAAAGACCAAAAGATAAAAGACGAGTTGATATAAGTCTTAATAAAAAGATTTTATTTACACTTATTGAACACTTCCATGTTTGGTCACATTGTAGCCACAAACTTTGCATGTGATTGTGGAGTGGAAGCTGTTTTAGAAAAAAAAAGTAAAAATTTCAATTTTAAGCAAAAATGGGAAGGGCATTTTTTCAAACTTGTATCTCTAAAAGATTCTGATAACCACATCAAAATGAGGGTGTTTCATATAAGAGCCCAATAAAACACACCACATTGAAGTCTGTGATTGTAACATGAGAAGATGTGACAAAGTTCACTGGATATGATATCTTTGCAAGGCACAGTAAATCATCTTAATTGTACACTAAATTAAGGTATATAAAAAAAACATATTTGAAAACGCATGCACAAAAAACTCCCATTTTGTACCTACTGAGCCAGATGAAGGGTGCATCTCTCCTCATGAGATACAGCAGAGACGGAGGATGATTTCTTCCTCTCAGCCGTGAGGGCTTGAATTAATAAGGCATGTTGTCATAAGGACAGCTGGGACTCGCCTAAGCCCAAGTAAACCAACAGAGTTGCCAGAGTTATGGACTCAGCTAGTTGGTGCAACATCCCTATGGCCTCGCTCTGCCAGAAAGCTTAGACCCAGCAATAATTCAACGATATTATTCCAATATTGAGTACAGCTGTATTGAAGCAACCCCTGTTCTAACAGCAGCCCTTTAACTTGCCTGTTCATGTGATGGGTGTGTCAGGGAGCTGACAGTGTAGCAGTTCTGCACGGCAGAACAGTGAAAAGCACGGGTAATCTCTGCATATGACACATATTTTCCCCAAACAGCAGCAATGAGGGTTACTATGCAACCAAAATTCAACTCCCATTCACAGAGTTTGTTTATGTAACAACTTGAAACATCTCTGCAGAACGGAATTGTAAAAAACATAAAGCTGTGCTGCTTTCACTGGTTGTATGACAAACAATGCCTCGGAGAGTATTCATGCAAAGTGAGATGTTTAAGACTGAAACTAAAAATAAAAAAAAAGGGGGGTTCATTCTGCTATGAGTTAATGGGTTCATACAAGACGGTGGCACCATTATCCTGAGGGACGCTATTCTCAAAACAGTGTATTTTTTTCCTCCAACTTCACAATTATTCTCAACATTGTGTTGATTTGTCCCTTAAAACACAATCAATCACATTAAGGTTTTTGGTTGTGACAAAGTTAAAGACTTTATATGTTCGTTTGACATGCAGCTACCAGAACAGGTTTCACCTCTCTAAACTGAGAGCCCCAATCGTGAATGTGAAATTAGCATTGTTCATTTGTTTTGTGTGGAGTTGTATAGTTTAGTTTAAAGTGTGTGCTGCATGCTTTTGTCTTGTCTTGCACAATTTCCGATATGTTTGTTGTTTCAGTTGGCAGTGTTGTCAAGTTACTTATCCGCCACTATGTATATGTATGCTCCGAGGTGCCACTACCTTAATCTGCTCTCTTGTTTCTTGTTTTTGTTCTTGTTTCTCCTTCCATCTGTCAACCCTCTGCAATGGCAGAGCATCTTGGGATTGAATTTATGGGTATGAAACAATCCATTTTGACTCTCAGTCCTACCCTAGCTTCCGCAATGTCCGTCAATGTGACATGCTTGTTGATTTGTAAAACACATCGTCCCCTTTTTTTTTATTAACCAATCAACCTCTGGAGTGATCATAACTCATACGAATGACAAGCTCACATGTCCTCCGCCCGGCATCATTAACATGGATTCAATACGTCCCTCCGTGATCAGAAGTTTCCACCTTATACTCACGATAGTTAGTTTTCCCTTTTAGAAGCTTGGATTTTAATTTCATTCATAACAAGCATGATGTCTCATGTTTGTCCCTACCAGATGATTTGACTCCGTTTTCAGTCCAAGTAATTTTTCCTTCATCTCTATCTTTTTTTCTGACATGCCTTTAGTGTTACATGTGATCTCCTCTATTTTTATTGCAATCCTCTGTTGTTAGCAGCGCAGAAATGCAACGTTGAAGTCTGAATCATGATATGTGTGTTCCTGGCTCAAATTCTCCCTTTTCTAATGCATGATATTTTAATGTTTGACAGCCTTCCCTTTCCTTTCTATCAGCTTCTGTCTCTTTTTCATTGTTGGCTTTTGTCTTCTGACACTTTTTTTTTTCTTTTACCAGAAAAGAGCTTCAGAGTGTGAGATTTTAGAATAATGGCTAGAGGCATCCTTTCAGACATCGTGCAATTATACAAGTGCGTTCACGCACTGGAACAGATGAACACTGTGTTATTGCAGAAACACCAGTATCATTTCCTCTGTGTAAAGTCATTATCAGCAGATGACATGCACCGTGAAATATTTCCCACTTTACTCCTATAGATAAACTAACTTTATTTATGGTGCCATAAACTTCTCACAAATTGGCATGATGACGAACATGGCTGCCGGTGAATGAAAGACGGAGCCTCCTATGGGAGGGGATATGAGAAATCTATCACATTACTTATCAAAGACCCAGTCAGCACAGCATTTTCTGCCTCAGCCACGCCACACTGGAGCTCTTTTTTTGTTCAAACACAAATCACTCTTCAAAATAATCATATTTAACTTTTAAATTAACTGGTTTCTATAATGTAACAATATGTTTCGTTCCTTGCTGAATTCTTGAGTAGATGTATAGTTCTGTAAAGTTTAGGACTGCTGCATTTTAGATTTTATTGCTGCTTAGAGTGTATTGTGTTTGTGTTGCTGGGAGGATGAAGATTTATTCGACAGAATTTAGATCTTTGTGAAGCTAATCGTGTCCTGTCTTTTCTCTCTGTTGTCTCGTGGGTTTAATTTTGACAGAGGCAGAAGAACTCTACCAGAAAAGAGTCCTGACAATCACGGGTATTTGTGTGGCTCTGTTGGTGGTGGGCATCCTGTGTGTGGTTGCCTACTGTAAAACCAAGTAAGTTCTGCAGATGACATGTTAATGTGACTATGCGTGGTCATTTGAGCCAATGGATTTTAGTGAAAAGATTATAAAAGCTTATCATAGGATTAGGTTTATGGTCTAAAGGACATATATCATAACTTTGTTTCTTCAGTAATGCACATGCTTACAGCTGAAAATAATTGTAGATAGTTATATCTATTTTGTGTAAAGAAATTGAGAAAAATGTTTTCCAGGCTGACTAGAATGCAATGGAAAGAAAAGACTTCATGTTTGACATGCCAAGAATTTATTTATTTATTTATTTATTTATTTATTTATTGCCAAAATGTGTTTTTAAAGTAACCAGTCTGATTTGAAAAACACTGAGTAGGTCACTATAAAAAATTTTTTTCATTTATTTAATACAAATAAGCTTTAAAGTACAATATGATCCCTCTAATATGCAGTTTTATGCATAATTAATTCTAGTTCTTTTGTTAAATTGCAAGCTTAACATTGAAAACATTAATCAAAAATTGTTCAACAGGAAACAAAGAAAGAAGATGCACAATCATATGCGACAGAACATGTGTCCTGAACATCCCAATCGTAACCTTGCTAACGGACCTAATCACCCAGGACCCGGCCCGGAGGAAATCCCTATGGTGGATGTACGTTTTTTACGAGAACATAAACATATTGAATCAAAGTTTTCTCTCTTTTACATTTCTTAATCTTTTGATTCTATTTTTACAGTACATATCAAAGAATGTCCCTGCAACTGAGCGAGTCATACAGCCCGCGACAGAGCGATCATTCCCAGCCAGTCACGCTTCTTCCAGATCTCACAACTCTTCCACACGAGCCCACTCATCTACTCAAAGGTAAGCAGTCATTATGTGTCACGCTGTGTGTGTCATGTTATGTCTTCTTGTACTGATGTGATGTACTGCAACAAAAATTCGACCTTAGGTTAGATTGTGTAACTAATTTTTGGTGGTCCACTCATTCTCACTGTATTTCTGTCTACTTGCATTAGGTTTTCTTTAAAATTAGTTTCGATAATTTGTTTCTTCTTACAGGGCTGTCTCTGTTGTGTGAGAGCCTTATCTCTTGTCCCAGAGTCACTGTTTGGAGAGTTTTGTTTTCTGTAATCATCACTAGGTGTCCTCAGTTTCCCTCGGGTTCTCTCAACCTGTTTCCTTCAAATCATCTTTCCACCCGTTGGCTGTTTCTGTCAAACTCTTTTCTCTACTCTCCCAGCATCTCAACCCAGAGGATGTCTGAATCTGAAAAACAGAGGATGCTTTTCAGATTTCCATTTTTCAGAATGTTCCTTTGATGTTAGTGTTTTTGTGGTTTTCAGTCTGTTTGGTTAGTTGTTGCTCATCCTGCTTTGTTGAGATTTTGGCTAGTTTTAGTGAAATAAAAGTTTTCAGTTGTTTATCTGCCTATGTTTTCACTACAGATAGACAATGCAACAATATGCCATTCATGAAATAATTAATATGATAAAGTATTTGCCAACATACAAAATACATAAAGTATTGAAATGATTATTTAATTTATTATAGAAAAAAATGCCATCCAAACCTACTTGAACAAGGGTGGAAAAAATAAGCCCTTGGATTATGCCGGACATTGATCCAAAACACACCAACATGCTAGCAACTCAATTTCTGACAGGTTGGGGAGAAAACAAGTTAAATGATGGTTTGGTTTTAGGCTAGTCAAGACCCTCAGTTAAACAACCTGTAAACAGACAATTCTTGTTTGAAAATCTTCTTTTTTTTTTTATTAAAGCAAGCTATTGCTTAGATGAGTGGGCCAAAATTCACCCACAGCAATGTAAGACTGATTTCCATTTATGGTAACTTTTTCGCCAAAAATACATAAAATCACCATTTAAGAATGGTGATTTTATCAATGTCTGAAATATTTGTGATGATCAAAAAAACCTAAAAACTGTGATTAATTTGTTGTGATTTAGGATAATATAAAACAAAATCGTTTACTTCGTTGATGAATACAATTGATTAGAAATATTTTTTTTAGACAATAATAAAATAAAATTGTGAGTTAAGCTTTTAATGTTCATAACAGATACAAGTTTTTTCAACTTTTAGAAAATACTATAGATTAATTTTGCAGCATTGAAATAAACTCATCTTGTTTAGTGTACAGGAATATCACCACCATTAATTTCTACTGGTCAGATCAACTAAGGGAGGAGATTACGAAATAGAATCTGTGGTTTTAACACACATGAATTATACTGAAACACTTTTGCCTGCGGAAACAGTAAAACGGTTCCTTTAGTTCTCCAAAGGCATTCTTCAGCGTCTACAAAGAAAGAGAAATATACCTTGGGGACACTCAGGGTGTGTGTATGTTAACACCTATTTTATTTGACAGACATGAGGAACGGACATGGAGCCTGGAACGTTCTGAGAGTTTCCTCTCTGACTCGCCGGGAATGATGTCATCATCCGTGGGGACCAGTAAATGCAGCAGTCCTGCGTGCATGGAAGCGCGGGCGCGGCGAGCTGCTCACTGTGGTTACTCTGATCCCCATCGGCCGGGGCTGCAGTACGGGGACTCGTTCGACTCGCTGGGAGACTCTCCGCACAGCGACAGGTGGGAAGCGAGGCCTGCCCAGCCGATTTGGCTCTCTGTCTGTAATAAACACGCTGAAAAGTTTCCCCTCTCTGCTGGCTCTGTGTCCACCTCAAGAGGCCAGCGAGGGCAATCAGTGGAAACTGACACACAGCAGGCGTGATGTTCAAATAAGCAAAGGAAGGCAAAAGTTAGAAAAAGTGCTTATGTCAGTGGGAACTCTGCTCTTGCAGCTATGGGACCATTATTCCTTTTCTAATATGTTGTTCTTGAGGTTGTTTTTCTGAGGTTGCTGCTTTTGGGGTTTTTTTTGTTTTTGTTTTTTCTTATTTTTTAGCAAGCCACGTGTCAGTCACAAAAGATGATAATTCTGCCATAAAAATAGTTGAAGCTCAAGTTAGCACAAAGGGAAACCCAACAAAGGAGGAAATGAGGCTTTCATCAACTCTGCTGTAGTCTATATTTATCCCGTGCATATTTCTTTATATTGTAGGCAGCAAGATACCAATCTTCTTATGCAGCTCTGGGCATGACAGACAGTAACCCTAACAGCCTTATCTTCTAAAACATCAGGCTAGTCGCCTTAGCATGAACGCTCTGCACAGCTGCTCAGTCACAATGGACTTTCTTAAGTATTACGCTTTCATGTCTGCCGTACACATTTTATTCGAAAAATCAGTTTTTTTATGTACAGTAACTCACTTTTTATGGCTTTACTGCAAGCTGAATTGAAATTTGCCAGCAATATCAATAGCAAAAGAGCCAAGCAACAAAAAAGGCCCTCTTTGCTATGTTGTAATGTTTGAAATTCTACTGAAAAAATTTCCATTATTGCTTCCATATCCAAATTTACAGCTGTTTGGCTGTATGTTTTCATCCAACTATCTGACTTTATGAAAAATTGGTTATCAGTAACATCAATGTATCTATTTCAACTCTTTTCATATTTTGGGACCTGCCACTAAAAGCTGATGCGTGCACTTTTAAGGTATATCAAAGTTTTAAAAACTTACGACTTTCAAACTATATGTTTTGGGGTTTTTTTGTCTTTATATTACCAGGTAAAATGTTTGAGAATCAGTTTCAATCAGAAAGCCTGACGTGGCCAAGAGGCTGTTAAAAGGAAAAGTGCAAAAACACACAAATAAATGGAAACAATATGGAACAGTCATGTAAATCATTAAAATGGAATCAGGGCTACAAAGTAAAATAAATCATCTAGGATCGACGGGAAAGAAGGAGGATAATGTGTATATGTTACTGTGATTTAAACTCTGTTTAATGGGATCCCAGAGAAAGTGCCAGAATGAAAAGAAGTTTTTGTTTTGTTTGTATGGAGCATAGAATACAGACTGTTAGCTGGCTACATTACACCGGCCTAATTAGACTTTAAATCTTTTTATCAAGTTAAAGAAAACATTTCTGACTCATCGTAAAATTGTTCCACTTTAAGAATATGTATATTTTTTATTCCTGCCTATAGCCATTTGAATGCAAAGAAGATACAAATGTTGTCACAATCTGCTAACAAGGAAGATGATAAATGCTGGAGATTCTGTTTTTGGATGCTATAAAAATTATTGACATTAATTTTTATTTATATCCAATGCAGATCAATATAATATATGTGTATAATTGGATCCAACTGTTAGCAAAACAACAGCGGTCCAGAAAACCAAACTCATTGGGGAGCTGTTTTGAGCCGGAGCAGGATCGTTTCCAATGAAGACTATTTCATCATCAGCAAAAGTTGAGCCAGCTTGAGCAGTAAAAAGAAAATAAATCAGCCAACAATAGCATGTTTTGTCTTGAATCAGTTGTAAAACATAATTTAACAGATACTTGATGAAAGACATTCTGCAGAAGGAAGTACATTAATACCCACCATGTATCCGAACTTGTTGATGTACACAGAAACTCTGTGGAAAAGTACCTCCCACTCACTATTCTAGTTTCTGCTCAACCTGACAATAAGGGTGTGATTTGTGTTCAGTTATCAAAATGCTGTACGCTCCTCCTTCTTTGCTCTGTTCTTTGTCCTGATCCAATCACCTGTCAATTTCTATCTGTATTTCAAACAGGTTCGTGTCAGCCCTGACAACACCAGCCCGCCTGTCCCCGGTGGATTTCCATTACTCGTTGCCCCCCCAGGTGCCTACCTTCCAGATAACATCCCCCAATGCCAGCCACGCCATGTCGCTTCCTCCTGCTGTCCACAACCCCTATCCTCCAGAGGATGACCAGCCGCTGCTGCGCCGCTACCAGGTGCCCCTACATGACGCCCAGTGCCAGGAGCCCTACCGGCAGCAGCGCCGCACCTACCTAAAGAACAGCAGGGGCAGCCTGCCCTCCAGCCCCTACCGGCTGGCCGAGGAAGAAGACTATGAGACCACCCAGGAGTACCTCTCCTCTCGGGAGCAACCAAAGACAAGTGGGTCCAGTGAAACTGGTAGCCGGCGCTGGAGGAGATCCAGACTGAACGGCCACGTGGCCCCGCGTGGATACGAGGCATCTCGGGACTATGGATCTCGAAGCTGCCTAACAGAAAGCGAGTCAGAGGAGGACGGTGAGAGCACTCCCTTTCTCAGTATGCAGAACATGAACGCCGAGCCCTCCACCATCTACAGGCCGGTGGACAGTCGGACTTCTCACTCGTCAGGGTGGCACAGCGGGCGTGGCAACATGCATACAAGACTCACACAGTCGCGCTCCAAACCGGACAGTACGCCCCATTAAAGAGTGACGATGAACCAACAAAAATCAATATAGTATAGACCTGCATCTATAAGAAATATTTTTATTTTATATAACTGACAGATATTCTAAACAAATGAAATATTTATTTTCATTTTAGCAAAAGTTGTCTACTAGTTAACAGCAAAGAATTTTTTATAGGGAAAACTCTATTTATATGTACATTTTGATTTACAGCATAAAAAAGATGTGCCAGTTTTTTCACAACGTAAAAAAAAAAAATATAGAGTAATATTGTGGTGCCTTTTGCTGTTTGCCGATGCCAGAGGGCCAGTGGAGGTTTTTGTAGCCTTTCTTATATGGACGCCTCATTTTTTATACACATTTATGTTCTTTTGTTCTGTCTGATTTTTTTTTTTCCTGTCTCACTTTCTTTCCAAAAAAAGGCATTCTTTGAGAAGTCTGTCCCCACTGGAGCATAACCCCTTCCATGTCACGCAATATAAACCACTTCAACATAAAGTGTGTGTTTACATTAATATGATTCGTCCTGTAGGGTTTGGTGGTTCGGGGATATAACAGAACGCTTGATAAACACAATGTAGAACATTTCTGACGTATATGTGCCCTGAGAGACGAAGAAAGAAGATAGTGATGTTTGGGTTGAGTGCAGGTACAAATGAATCTGTGTGAGTGTAATGTTGCTTGCATGCTTTCGTGAATGTTAGGAGAATATCATGTTGTGAGATTAAATGTGTGGATCTCAAGAGAGCTGCCACTGATCCCTTTCCCTCCTCCCCTTTCCCTCCACTTGTGAAGGTGGACAGGTAAGGCCAGGTTGTATGATGCAGGTCATTGCTTAATGATGTGTTTACAACTATCTGGCCCCAAGTCTTCCCCTATTCTGTCCTTTTTAAAACATCCTTGTACGAGGCCAACAAACACTTAGCTGATGGGCACAGAGGGGGCATACCGACGTAGGAAACCAAAACAAAAGATATCATCTGTTTTCACTCGAAACGACTTCTCCTCCCACATCTCAGTATCATTCTGTTTCCATTCTGTTTCTGTGGCCTGTTTTAAAGGCCACACAGTGTCTCAGGATTTCCACATACCCCTCTCCACCCCACACACCCACTTTCACCTCTCCCCTAAGACGACGGTTCTCTGAAGTTGAGGACCTGGAGGTAAACACGCAGTCTAACCAGTCCAACGCAAAGAAAAGGTGGAAGCAGCTCTGTTGAAGGAGAGTAAAAAAATGTAGGGAATTAGCTGTGAAAACTACAGAGGATCATACAATGCAAAAATATGCAAACTTTACATTTTGCTGCTTGACTGCATCATTTTCTAAGAGGTGACAGTAGTGTGTTGTGTGCTCAAAAAAAACTGTAATGCTTGTAGAGTAGAATGAGAAAAAAGGGTACGTACCAGAGTTATTTTTTAAAGCCATTATGCAGACATCTATCCATTTATTTTATCCATCCTTTACTTGCTCACAGAACAACTGTGTCTGTGACACAGGATTTAATTAGACCACTCCACATCACACATACATTCCCAAATATTGTCTCGTCTAGTAGTACTGTGTACTGCTTTGTCTGTTTGACACGTTTTATCATTTTGAATTTAATCTGTAAATGATCGTTTTACCAAGGTGCTCATATATTAAGCAAAATCACCCTCGTTTAAAGTAGAGATGTGCCAAGAAACAAACTCAACTTGTCTGGAGACTGTTCAATCAAATACTCAAACTGACTTTGCAAACCCAAAGGAGGTGACACATGGAGATGAGTGGGGTCAATAGAGTATTAGTCTATTTTATTAAACATTTCAGCTCTTTTCAGTTTTATTCTTTTTTCAGGCTAAACAGCATTTGCAGGAAATCCAGTGATCTGACTTGTTGGTCTTTAGTATGTCCCATGCTATATGAGATGATGTGCGTGGTGAAGGTTTTTTTTACAAGTCAGCTGATGCTATGACTGACTTGCTTGATGAGTGAAAGGACATAACAGGGAGAACTTGACCTCCACTGCCCCAGTCCCCTTCACTATTTGATCCATTCATAAAACACATGGAGAGAATATAATAGTTCTACCTATTTTCATTATCAATGAAGAGTTTGAAAAGGAAGTCTAAGGAAATATGTAGACGTAAGAAATTATATAAACTGAAACTATTTTTCATTGTTGATTTGTTTTTTCATGCTGCAAAATTAAAGAGCAAGTATTATCCAGATGCTGGGGACTTTGCTCCTTCATCACCAACTTGTTCTTTTGCACTTTACTTTTTATTAGTTATAGGAAACAGCCATCAGACAGAGGACATCAGTTGGTGACTCTATTAGAATCTTTATTATTTAAAGACAAATCTTGCGAATTTTGGTGTATTATTCAACATCTTTTCAGACTCGAACATAAAAGCTTCTGTATGTTTTCTTTTTCTCAGTGAGCAGCATCTGCTTTATATGCTCCCGTTCCAAAACATTCAAAGGTCACCCAGTCCTCTCTCAGCAGTGTGTCCCAGCTGTGGACAAGAATAAGAGAACTTCATCCCATTTGTGTCCAGACAGTAATGGATATAATGTTGTCATTTTTTAAACTTCTACATGGATTTAAAAAAAACCTAAACAAATATAAATAAAATTTGAGAATGTATTTTACCTCATTTTTGTCACGCCCAGATAAAGATCTAAAATTGTGACTTGTGAAGAAAGTTCATTTGTAATCCAAAACATCACTGGGGGGCTTTTTACCCACTTTTTACTTTCCCAAAATGCCCTTTGTCTTTTAGAATGGCTGATACAAATGTACACACTTCTCCAATTGCATAAATTAGATGCCAAATTATTGTTAAGCCAGTAGCTACTTTGCATAGTGAGGAGCTGACAAAACAATGTTTTGCTACATTAGCAAAGAAGCAAATTGACTTGGAGTTGATTCCTGTAGATACCAGGACAGCCGAACACATTACAGAAAATATTCTCTGGATTTCAGAATCTTAAGGTAATGGTTTACATTTTCTTTGGAATACACACAGAGACTGGTGTTCATATCTACTTGTGCTAAGAGCACTAATTACGCTAACTCCTAACATAAGATGCTAAGTTCAGCTTTAAAGGGGCACGCCATCTGATTTTGTTTTGGATTAAAAGAGTAAACCCATTTTAAAGCCTGTGCTGTCAATAGGATGTCAACTCTATGTTGAAGACAGATAACGGAAAAAATCTAATCAGAAAACTGTCACAAATCTCCTATCGGTGCATCTCTACTTTAAAGGGACATGGTAAGAAATTAAGCCAATGATCACATATAAGAGCTGGTCCTTTTTTTCTTTTTAAGCAAAACTGAATACTGACTTGTCCCATGAATATTGACCCACAACTGTCAAAAAGGTGCATCAGTAATTTGGAAAATGCACAGAGGTATTGAGCAATTTCTGGTCACACCTCCATCACATCTTCCAGATATTTCATCAGGTTTCTCACCTGGGTCGAATTTTGTATGTCTGAATGAGATGAGAGATGACTCCACACCTCTAGTTCAAATGTGACACCCTCTTCACTTTACCAATCCTTTCACACAGTTGCTACGGTACCAGGCATGTCCTGCCAGTCTCTTCTTTTTTATGATCCCCACCCATCCACACCTACACACACACACACCCATACACCTGACCCCGCCCCTCGCTTGAAATGTTTGAACACCTCTCCTCTGCATGTCTTTGTGATCAAGGTTAGCTGGGTGCATGGATACTGAAAAAAAAAATAATAAGGAAGAAAAATAAAGCAGCAGACAATTATTTTCGAGTCAGTGAATGTGCATTTCATTTAACATTCAGCAATAAAAAGGAATCCTTACCCGCCCCCATGTCATTCCTGAAATATGCTAGAAAAAAAAAGTTAAAAATGCGAGACTGTCATAGATTGTAAAATAAAGTGAAAAATGAATCCACCTGTTCATATGAAAAATAAATCTTTATTCATATCATTTTATGTTGCATTTATTTCTGAAGAGCATTTTTCTTTCTTTTGGATCTCAGCCCGAAGGCTGAACTCTTTTTTGGCATGTTGTTGCGCATCTCAGGAGTGCACACATAAAATCTCAAGGTGAAAGGAAATCTGTTTAATATGGCGGTTGGGGCTTTATAAATTATAGTAAAAGGGTTACAGTCTCAAATGCACAAAAAAAGAGCCAAATACCATAAATTGATTTTTAATAGGTGAAGAATGTGTCTTCGGGCTCTTTAATAAAAAAATCAGACATAAATTGGCCTTTTAAATAAATATAAATTCTGTCAATGGATATTTTTCATCTACCTCATTGAAGCGATAAGGAAAATAAGTAAATAGAAGCTATCTTTAGCATTTTACTCTCTAATTTACCAATGTTAAAGTCACTTAAACCTTTAGTTGTCTTTAGCACTTAATGGATTGGTGTTTTTTTTTATCCATTATGCATTACTACAAAAGATCCACTAGATGGAGACAAAGCTAACAGTCTCAAGAGTACAACGTCTCTGTATGCAGAGACATTTGGGTATTTGGTCCATTAGTATTATAGTATATAAACAATTGATTCTACATTAGGATGCCATTATTAGTATATTCTTTTTAAAGTTCTGGAGTTTTGCTTATTTATTTTCATTTGATTTCTTTTACATATTGATAAATGTGTTGCCCCTATTTAGGATTACAGTGATGTAATGGCTCAACATAAAATGATATTTGGAAATTTAGGGCATGAATGACACATTTTGTATTTCCAGAACTTAATTTATTTGAAATGATACAAACATGTTTTCTATTGCAATAATTACTTGTATGCAGTAATTTTCTCAACATGGAGTAAAAAATAACAAGAAACACACCAGAAAAAAGTATGATCCCACATACAAAAGCCATTTAAATTGACAGTCTCTCGAATAGAAATTACTGAAGGGTATAAACGGAGTCCATTGATACTCCTTGAGCTTTTCATCTCTTGAATACACTAAGTACTCAATAAATTAATTGGGACTGCATGTGACAGACCAACACAGGACGCGTTCTGAAGGACTTGCAGTGGTAATTATTCAGGTAATTGCAGCAGAGGGAGTTTCTACTCAGTATGTAATCTGGGTAGTTGCGTTCTTAAAGTATGTATCATTTACCTTCCATTTAATTTATTTTCTTCACATAAAATTCCATTAAACTACATTGCATGTAGCTGTAATGTGACAAAACGTGAACATTTTTACGTGTAAAGAGCACTCTGTTTCAAGATTATGACTTTTTAAAATTAAATTATTAACCTTAGGAAAATGCCTTGCAAACATAAATAGTATTCAGAAAAAGTGATGGTACACTTTCATGGTTCATCAGTTGATAGTTGAATTAGCAAAGATGATGTTATTAACTTTTGCATTTTTTGGTTTCTTCTGCGTTCATCATTTCCATAGTTGTTTCATTTAGGTTAAATATGACAAAATTAAACTTTGACAGCTCCCACTCTAGCAACATCTTAGTTAAAAACAATAATACCAAACTCAGAAGTGGAGTATGTGTTCACCTTTATTGAAAAATACAAAGTGGTGCATACAAAGCAAAACAAATTTACAAAAGCACCAATAAACATATAGTCAGCCTTGAATCCATTCTACTCGGAGATTTGGGTTACAGACATGATTGTTGTAAATAAGTCCTGAATTTCTCAAAGCTACTGTTTCACCAGCAAACATACTGCAGATCTGATTTTCTGATGCCTTCTGATTATTTTACTGACCTTTTGAAAGTAACACTCTGTCCATTTTTCTGGATAAAATAAACTGTGAAAATTAAATATGCAGCTAAGAAGGAAACAAATTGTACAAACACCATTTTTTGTTTATGTTTCCGCACATTCACCCGGTTTATATGCAGGGATTTCAGGCAGCCTGTTTGAGGAGATCCACTTTAGGGTCCTGTAAGATCATTGTTTCCTTTGTTGGCATCGGACACTTGGAGCTTTTTTTTCCAGAACCCCTGAGTTCAGAATAGAGAAGGAAAAACTGAATAAACCATCCTTTCTCTGCATTTCAAATTGTTTTTGCAAGACTAAGCCATTTCCTGTTTTTAATTTTCAACTTTACATGTTGATCTTACCTGTCCTCCACATCCTGTATTGTGTCAGGGAGATGTGTGCCCAGTGTCTCTGGAAGAAAAACTGCAGCAAACCCTGAGAGAATTGGAGCTCCTCCATAGATTAAACCTGGCAGCCAAGGTATGTAGTCCCCAGTGAGCTGAACCATTGGGGCCACCATAGCTCCCACACGAGCCATCATGGATACCCAACCCATGCCACTTTGACTGAATGTGAAAAAGTCAAAATGACACAATAAAAGCAGAATCAGTGGTCTAGTTGCTGTGCAGTTAAAAATTAAATTATATTACAGCCTTTAATTGGCATTTTTATCTAATCAAAGCCTGTCAGAGGACATTCTTAAAGGAAGATAGTAGGGACACCAGGAGTGCATGAATGAATTAGTTTAATATGATTAAACAAAATTTAAATATTGAATCAATTTTGTATTTTTGCAGTGTTCACACAGTTCCACTATAAAAATTTGGCAGAGACGACAATTTAAAAAATGTTACAAAATAGACTACATACAAAACGTTATGTGGAGGAAAACTAACGCTACACTTGCCCGTTAACACACCATCTCCTGCTGGATTGAATTAAATATAGGAGAATATTGAGAAAAAAAACTTGAGGCTTAAACAAACTGGGGACAGAGGTTCACCTTCTGGCAGGACAAAGCTAAGCAAACAGTCACAGCTGCAATCAACAGATTTGGATCAATGAATGATCTGAATACAAATGCCCACAACAGATCTTTGAAAAAAAAAAAACACATATTTTTCCACTTCACAATTATGCCTTACTTTCTCTTTGTCCCATAAAATCTCAATAAAATACGTCCAGCTTTGTGGCTAGAACATGACAGTAATTTATCCAAGGAGTATTAATAATTTTGAAAGACACTGTATTGCACACACTGTGTGCATTTAACCAAATAACTCAGAGTCAAGTGCTTTAACAAATCTGGATTTGCTTTAGTTTCTTTTAAATATGAATGGAAATCTTTTGTGAAAAAAAAAGATTTTGTAAGAAATGAGTGAACACAAACCATGTGATGTTACAAACATTATATTTCAGAAAAAACAAATACTGTGTAAATCTCATTTGACACATTGGCAGTCCACTAAAGCGCATACAAGAGGATATATTAGCCTACAGTCATTGGCACTCATCACCAACATCTGTTTGCAGAACCTGTTTAAACTTCGAGAGTATTTATCCTGGCCAAAGGTCACCTGGAGACTTGCCAAGGTCAACCTGAAACTCTTAGATTGTTCTTTTTTGTCAAAACCTTTACAAACTCCTGGAATGTTTTTTTTTTTGGTTGTTGTTTGTTTTTTGGCACAAATTCCTGGTAGTATATTTAGCTGTTATATGTCTGTAAATGTTTCTCAGGTAACGTTTACAAAGCACTCAGCTTCATAGTTATTGTAAATCGTATTTTTGTTTTCCTTGATTGTTTGCTTGTTCGGAACATCTCATTGAGATTAATAAAAATAGTTTTATGAATGTGTTTGCAATACATTTTTACCAGATAACTCTTACTATGCATTAACAGGTTCTGTGGATACTGTCTTGGCCCTAGCACAGAAGCTAACATCCACAGTTTTTCTTATTTTCTCTTTTGGGGGTACAAGGAACATGCATGCTGCTCCTGGACTGGCTGCTGTTGAAAATGGCAGCTCTTAGCATGTCAAGAATGCTCTAGAAAACACATCTGTGAATATGTACATTTTCCATAATTGATTTGGAGTTACATCCACAGTTCTAACCACGAACAGGTAGGTGTCCACTGTAGCATAAGTAGAAGAAAAAATAATAAATGGTTTTCCAATTTTATTCTCATTAAAACAAACAAGTCTGGCTTGCATTTGAATTTACCCGTTTGCACTTGTTAGATGCCTTTCATCCAATCTTACTGAGCTTGAGCTGCTTTGCAATAAATAACACATAAAATCAAAGTAAAATACATTGAAGCTTGTTGTAACACAATGGGATCTGAAAGATTTGAGGCATACAGATACTTTTGGATTGAATTGAATACTGTGTAACACTGTTAATCTGCAAACCTCCACCCTCTGACTTGTACCACTTAACACCTGTGCCCATAAATAAATAGAGAAGCAAACATAATGCAGTGTGTTTTCACTACTACATCACAAACCTTTTCAATTTTAAGCTTAATTTGTTTTTGCATTTTCATTACTTTCTTTCTCCTGAAATTAAGTATATAAACATATACATTTTCTTTATTATTATTTGTATCAATAATCACTTTTGTGTCTTTAATCAAGCTTAATTTAATCATGTTTTAATTTTGATGTTTTTTTTTGTCAAGACATTTGTGAACTGAACAAAGTCACAAGTTCTATTTTTGTCAAAAACACCTGTCTAGTCCAGAATTACACTCGCATCATAAAATTGAGGAACACAGATTTTCATCAGGAGGAATCAGATTCAATAAATTCAATTTCTGTTTTTAAAACATACCGGATGATAGTTGGGTAAAGTTCTCCAGTGTAAAGGTAGCAGCAGTTGAAGGATGCAGCCAGACAGCCTTTGCCCACCACTGCCAGACAGGTTCGTACAGTCTGTTTGTCTAAAGAAAAAAGACACATTACTAAATGTATAATAACTTTCCCCATTTCAGTAGATAATTGTATGTTTATTGTAGAGCATTCAAAAAAAAAAATCAATTATAATGAAATTGTTTTCGGGAGTTTTAGTTTCTTTTATGCCTTCTCACACCATGATACTGCCAGCACCATGTTTTACAGTAGAACTGGTATATTCAGGCTCATGTGCAACATAAGATTTCTAATGCAATGCACTTTAGTGCATGGTTTTCATTGATGTTCTCCAACAAGCTTGGGAGACCTTCCCTGAGAAACTGGATTTACATTGAGATTTAATTACACAGAGATACTCCATCCACTAATTAAGCCACTTCTAAAGTCAGTGAGTTGCTGTCAGTTTGAGTAAAAATATACGCATGCAACACTTTTTTTTTTTTTTTTTTTAGGTTTTCACTTGGAAAAAAAAAAGTTGTACATTGTTTTTTCATTCAATTCAAAATTATGCACTGTTTTGTGTTGGTCTCTCAATTATTGCCTCAAGAAACACTTTTCTGGTTGTAACGTAAAATCTAAAAATGTTCAATAATATAATACCAGGATAACAAATGTGTGCCATATTTACCATAAGGTACCAGTATGTTGATCAGAATTGTGACTCCAGCTGAGATAAGAGCACCGCATTGTGACTTCCGGCGTCCAATGAAACTCATACACACAGTAACGACAACTTTAGCGGGGATGTCGACCACTCCAAAGATTACTTGTATCAAGTAGATGTTCACCCCAAATTTCTGGAGATCCATAGCAAGGCCGTAGTATGCAAAGCTGGTTGATAACCTGAGAGAGAGAGTGCCCTTTACTGCAGATTATTTAAAGAGGGGTTTTGTTTGTGTCTGTTTATAGACAAATCAGGATGTGTACCAGGTGGCACTGAGGCAGAAAGTTATGATGCGCATTTTGGGCGTGCGGAACAGATCAAGGGCAGAGTGGGTCCCCTGGGAGCAGGACAGTTCTTTTTTCATAGATTCTTGCAGCATCTACGCATAAAGAAGACATACTTTCAATGCACATCCCTTTTATGAGTAAAAACACAATTCTATGAAAACGACATTGCCATACTTTTACATTAATCTTTTCCCCTTCTTCACGACGGCCATTAAACCTGGCCACACTTTGAAGCATCTTGACAGCCTGTTCAGGTTTATTGTTTATCGCCAACCATCTTGACGACTCATGAAACCACCTGAGAATATACGCATGTTTATTTTATTAGATGGTTTTTGCCATTTACAAACCCTCCCAACATTTGAACAGTCCATCCACTTGCATCTCTCTATTCACCATCTTACCATGCAATAAGGAAGAACACATAGAAGGGCAACGACACAGCCAGGGTCAACCACCTCCAGTCCGTGATGAAGTAGGCAATGCCTGGCAGAAGAATCTGCCCCACAGTGTAACAGTAGCCGGTTGTCGTCCCTGTGAATGTCCGCACACGAGTCGGGATCCACTCCACAACTTCACATGAAAGAATCAAAGACAAACATTTTAGTTCCAGACAAATATCCATAAAAAGTCATATGGAAGTTATAGATTACAATAGAGAATACAGAAAGAGGCAGGTGAAGAGACAGGCAGATATGCTGCTCAAGAATTTTATTTCAGTTTATGTTAGTCAAAGGCAGCCATTCAAAAATAAATAAAATCAACATCAATAATGATAATTAAAAAAATAACATCTTAGTTATTATTGTTATTGCCTTCCATAGCTTGTCTGACGAGTTGAGGTTTAGACTACATTTTATCCCTTTAGCAAACAAATTATTGTTGTTTTTATGTTTTTGACTGAATGCTTAATTACTGAGTGAGAAGGTGTTGAGTCCCACGCCGGACAGAGCCATGCCACAGCCAAACCGGAACAGACAGAAGAGGGAAAAGGAAGGGGAGAAAGCAGCACACGTTCCTGAAACCGCCATGAGCAGGTTAGAGATCAGCAGGAGGATGCGGCGGCCATATCTAGGAGAGAAGAGTGACGTTTGGATTTTAAAAAAAAAAATTTAAAGGCACATTAAAGGAAAAGACTATTTTACTGATTCTGAAAATGTTTGCAATTAGCATCAGATGGAGTTGGAACAACTGATGAAAATTTGGAGTATACCTGTCTGAAAGGCCTCCAAAGACAAGAGCCCCCACAAGCACACCGCCCATATAAACGGTTTGCCCCATTTGCTTTAAGGAGCTCAGGTCACACACCAAATGCCACTGAAGAAAAGAACATATACATCAAAAAACAAACATGTAAGTGTCTCCTACAATCATCTCTGGCTTGATTAAAACCCCCACGATCGCAATAAAGTCTGAAGAACATGGTCCTACATCAGATATAATAGTGGAGGTCATATCCGTCATGTTGTAGGACCATCCATCAACACATCCCTCCAGGACGACACCATAATCCCTCTCTGTAGCGGAACTACCATTCTGAGCCAGGAGATGCCACTGTGGAGCAACGTATCGCTGGCAACTCTGTGGTTTCCCTGCTTCATTCAGTGGTACTGTGATCTGCAGAATCTCCTCCGGGCTCAGCTGGGACTGAGACACATTGGAATGTGTGCTGCAGTGATGAGGCGGAACTATGGCCACAAAGTTCTGCAGCAGGTTGTGACTGGCCATCATCAGGACGGGTGTGCTGAGGAGTATCACATGGAGGATCTGGAAGCGACCCGTGCTGCCAACCTGTTCGAGGAGGTCTGCAAAGGCCATCCTCCTGCACAACCACAATATTGATATTAAAATTCAGGTTCTGCTGCATTAACAAGCTTACACTAGATGAATATAAAAGTAAGCACTCTGTAACTATCTGTGACATCAAAGTGTTACATGATAAGAAATGTAACAAACTTACCTGATTGATCACGCTTTGCTTTGTAAAGAAAACCTCCTAAAACAATTTAAAAAATGCTTTCTGATGTTTAATGCACAAAAACTAATGACGTTTAATCTGCAATCCCCATATAAGTCCTGAAAATGTGGGAAAAAAGGGCACCACAGAGAAAAAACTAGCTTTATCACTGCACCACATTTAAATCCATAAGCGGCTCTGAAATTCCTCTACTTCTTCTCAACCATAGGAATTAGCAGCGTTCTGTTTGAGCACAAAGGTAAAAGTACAGAGTCCTTGCTGCACAGGTCTTGTTGAAAGATCTGAAAGAACTCCAGCATCACTCCAACCTCAGCTCTTTTCCCTCTTTGCACTGAGAAACACTCACTGCCCTTTAGTGGTTACTTAATATGAATGACTGGGTGTGTGTGCGTGTAAAAGAGAGAAAAAGAGAGAGAGGCACATGTGCATACACGAGGTCAAGCAAGAAATCTTTTTCTTTGCGGTTTTTTGCTGATGTTTCTGATTACAGCACCAAGAAGTTAAAAGGGTTAAAGATAAACAACAAGAAATAAGTGAATGAACAATGAGTGAGTCACTGGCGTAAGTTGCAAAAGACGTTGATCAATATTCAACAATTTAAATGCCCTTTAACACTACAAACCTTTTCTCCTTTTCTCTAGCACCTTGTGTTATAAGACTGTAAATAAGTTACTGCGCTTTTCTTTTCAAACTAAATAATATAGGAGAAAATGACTGAAAGTAACATTTAAAAAATCCAATAATTATATTTTCAAGGTGAAAAGATATTTGGTTTGATCCGATTGTAACTTAAATAGGAGCTACTTTAGCTTTGTTAGATTCCTGCTTAGTTTTGAGGAATGTTTTCTCTTATGTAATAATCAGCATGAGACGTCGGAGCGAATGAAGCTGCAGGTGCACCGGGGCTAAACAAGAAAATCTTAGTTTTTTCAGCTGTCTGACTCAGAAACCGACATGAGCTGCTAGATTATTCCTTCTTCAGCATATTTCTTGTTTATCGATGTATTTGAAACTGGAATCAAGGTAAAACCGTATCATGGGGTGCTTTGTAAAAAATAACTTTTTACCCTGTTCCATTTTGGAAAACTTTAACATTTTTGGGATGGGTTGTGAAAAAAGCAGCTTAAAGTGTTGCATAACTGCGGACGGGAATTTTTTTCTTGTTTTTCATCAAATAAATAAAAATCTGAATAATGCAGCTGGTATTTATGTTTAGCCCCTTTAATAATGCAACAGGATAATTCAATCTCAGTATAAACACTTTAGCTCAGTGAAAAAATATGTAGGTTTGATGCAAATTTGGGGAGAAATTTTTTTTTAATAAAAATGAACAGAAATATCTTTACTTTTGTTTCTTTTTTTATAAAAGAAAATTGGTTGTAAGATCCCCCTCTTTTCCATTTCACAATCTTTTAGATATTCTTTAATGAATATATCCATAAGGAGAAAAAAACACAAGCAGAAGAGAGAGAAACGGGAGATATTAAGTCTTTTATTTATTTTTTTATTTATCTTTCATCTTTTATTTTGTTCTTTTACTTAATCTCACTTTATTCAAAGAATAAGGGACTGAAACAGAAAAAAATAATAATTAACAGAGAAATCATCCACAAATTATATCATAAAACTCTGGAGAAAACTTTGAATACAGTCTTAATGTCTTACACAAGATTTGTCAACATTTTGGTAGCTTTCTATATTCAAGTTTCAATGACTAACCAGATGTGGCAGAATATGCAAATTATTTATCTGATCCTAGAGGTGAGCAGGCAATGTTTCTGTGATGTTATAGCAAGGCACAAAGCTTCTCAGATCAAAATAATAGTAGTAATAACAATAAACAAATGTTACATTTTTAAAGCATGAACACCAGAGAATCAACTGAGGAAGATTTGTGGGATGATTTTGCTTGAGTTGAGCTGGGTTGTTCCATTAGGTCCACTTTACATGTCACTGTGTTGCATAAAACCAGTTCAGAATATGCTTTCCTATTGCAAAAGTATTCAGAACCTAAGAACCTGCTCACATTTTGTCGCCATGCAACCAGAAACGTCTGTCTTCTTTGTAATGATGAAAAAACACAAATACAATCTTATCATAAATGTTTTGCACTTTTTGGAAAATAAATAAATAAGCAAAATAAAAATTCAACCAGTAACCTGGATTACTATACAGAAAGTCTTTCGGTTAAAATATTTTCCATACCCACTTATTTCTTGCAGGATGCCTCCTAGCAATGGTGATCCTAACATCCAAATGAAGTCTGATCTCATCATTGTTTAGTTAAAAATGACTGCCTGAGAATAATCATGAAGCAACTCTTAAGGATTAAACAAACCAAGTCACAATTTTTGACTCAATTATTGGTTAAAGTTATGCAACCTCTGTCACAACTGCAAGAAACCAGCATTTGGCTTAAACAAATAAATCACAAGAAATCAGTAAGACTCCAGCCTTGTTAGCAATTCAAGTACCTCAAATTTACCTGTAGATATGAAAATTCCTGTTTATTTTTGCTCCACATCAATTGTGAAAACATAATGAGTTGATGGCAACTAAAGTTTCCCCAGCAAGCATCATGTTTGTGGTTTGTAATTGCAGTGCAGTGTTTTAACAAATTAGACCAAACAGAAAAAGCCATCTTTTTGTAAAAACACATAAGTACACTTTTATAAATACAGCAGCCAGTTAAACTAGCTGTGATATTTGTTGATGCGAAATTATTTACTGAACATTCTCCTCTAAAGTTATTAGTCCTTATATCAGAAGAGTCTGACTCTGTTGAAGAGAGCAGCGGGGGCGAGCAGACTTGTTTCTTCAATTGAAACACTGACTTATTGAGCGAGACATATTTATTTTTTTTAAACAAGAGACTGTTTTCTGTCTCTGTCATATATTGATCAAAGCGAGTCTCAAGCATTTCATTTACACCTCAGGAAAATCTGTCACAAGGCATAATATCTCTCCACAAAGACAGAGCTACAAAGTGAACCAATTACAGCCAGTGACTCCTCGAGAGGAAGATATTTACAGACCCACAGATCATAACTTTACAAGGTAAAGTTATGCTTTACAAGGGAACAAAACATAAGTGGAAATCCAGTTAAAAATTAATTATATATCTACTGTTATTTGAAGCTTGTAATGTGGGATTTATGCTTGATCCTTGAACTCAAAGATAAGCCCAAAAGCAACAAGTTATCTTACAGTTTACTGCAACACTTAAACCAGACTATAGAAGCCAAAATTGATAAATGTGACATAACACATGCATCCTTTTATCCTCTCATCAAGTCTGTTAGCGGTTTTTTCAAGATTAAACAAACAACCCTGATCTTTTGTCACTGTGCAAGCAAAGCTTGTTGAATGGAAATGTGTGAATCATCCATTTATCATCCATGGTTAGGATATGACACAACTTTTTTTATTGGTGTCAGATGTATATAAAACTATCCTCTTCTTCACTGGCAATAGGGCTGTAAAAATGTGATCCTGTTGTCCTGTTTTTCTTTTGTTTGTCAAATTTAAATATTTCAATTCATCAAACAAAACTTAATAGCAGCTAAAAGGAGTAAAGTGAAAATCATGACACCCATTCGAGGGAAATCAAGAAATCATTGACAACATAGCAGGCTAAAAGGTCTCAAAAAGCAGAACTTTATGTCATGGTCATTGATATTGACATTTATCAGCTTGAAAATGATTACAAAAACATTTCTAAAACTTTGAGACGCCAGTGCACCACAGTGAGAGTCGTTATCCACAAATAGAGAAAATATGGAACAGTGGCACTGGCAAACATTTTCGAAAGTGGTCTGCATACCAAAATTACTCCAAAAGCTCATCAATGACTCATCCAAGAGGTCGCCATGTAAGCAGTAGATTGACAACTAAAACACTCAGACCTCACTTGTTGGTTAATGGTTTTTGAGAGCACCGTAGATCTTAGCTGCTCCAGCGTGTGTTGCTTTGACAAAAAGTGGTTATCAAAATTTAGCAACTGCAGCAGGCTAATATTCAGCTTCTTTCAAGGGTTTGTCCACTTTAATTCCAGGCATTAACTACTCACTTAGTTTGTTTTTCTGCTTCCTCAGATGTCCTATCTACTTGTTGACATTTCTGGTGGCATTGTCGTCACCTGGCACAACAGGGCCTCTCAATGTTAATGTTCACTTCTTTCAAATCTTGCTTCACCATTTGCTAAAACAGCTCCCTCAATCTCATTTACCGTAATTTCCGGACTATAAGCCGCGACTTTTGTCGCACGCTTTTGACCCTGCGGCTTATACAACGATGCGGCTTATTTGTGTGTGGGTTTTGTTTTTTTTCTAACTGCCAGGGGCGCTCCAGCAGAAAAGGTAAGAGTGAGACAGGTGGAATATATGTGTCGAGGAAGACGCAAGTTAATG